>VZTT01057553.1:0-14851 GCA_013400855.1 Buphagus erythrorhynchus | reverse complement strand
TTTTTTTTTTTTTTTTTGACAGTTGTAAATTTTGGAAGATGAGGGGTTAAATCTAGACCTTTTCCCACCCTCCCCTGTGACCACACAGTATAAGTTTGTAAAAAAAAAACTAAAAAAAGGAAAAAAAAAGAAAAAATTAAAACAAAAGAAAAAACCCAAAGGACCAATACAGCCCATTTTGTAAGGATTTTCAATGTTTTGTAAAGTATTGGTCCACGTGTTGTATTTTGTAGCCTTTCTAGTTCTTGGGCTTTAGTTCTCCCACTCTTGTATGTATGCATACTGTAGTTACACATTAAAGTCATGACATGCAGCACGTGCCACTGTGCTTATTCTCTCCAGTTCTATCCTGGGCAGTTGGTGTCTTCCAAAGCCTGTTCCACCCATCCAAAACCTGCAGTTTTCCAGTGTGTTTTGGGCACTGCCTGTTGAAAGCAGCTGGGTTTGTTGTCCAGCAAGAAGTCAGGGGGCAGATGTAATGAACAGACAGGGTCTTTTACTTGGAAGTGCATCAGGAAGGACAGTTGTGTGGAAATAGAAATGGCTTAGTTGCAAGTTCATGAGCAGAGCTTGTCTGAGACAGGAGACTGCAGTGGAGGTATACAGAGTGTAGACAGCCCCCAGTTTCATTTCTAGTGCCTTCCACCCTGCTGTGATCTCCCTGCAGCAGGAATCTGCCCAAGGTTGTGGTTAGCTTCAGTGTTGTTAATATTACAAGGTCCTTTAACCTAGGAGATGCTAGGAAATAGAGCTTCACTTCTTTCTTTTTACATAACATCAGCTTGTTAAAGCTGACTGCTTTACTTCACTGCTGTGGTGTGGGCAGAGAGGTCAGGATTTCCTACTTTTAAGGAGTTTAAGGGATTCCATACCTGGCTTTGCATTTGCTGCATAGAGGAAAAAACCTGGAAAAAAACCACCTGTGCCAGTGAGTGGCAGCTCAGAGGGAATTCTCCCTCTCTCTCTCTCTCTCTCTCTCTCTCTCTCTCTCTCTTTGTTCCAGGCACCAGTCATCTCTATGTCAAGGAGTAGATTGTGGCTAGGTCCTACAATTCCATAGCATTTCTTTACCAGGTCAGCAGCTGTGCTGAAACCGAGCCTTTTGAAGTTGGACCTGTGGACACATTTCTCATTTCTTCTTCACTATACTTTTTACTATGCCTCCAATCCCAAGAACACAGAGTTTTATATTGTTTCCCAGAAATTGTATAGTTGTTCTTAAATCCCTATGGTAAAACAGTCCAGCATCGACAGCCCCCTGTTTGAGGATTCTCCCATTCAAATGCAAACAGCTCCTGAATTCAGGCATCTAGTGGGATACAAAAAGATATCTTTTAAGGGAATATCTTTCAAGTCTAATGCCCTAAACCATTGATCAGTGGTTTTTTATGTGGTTGATGCACATTTTGTGTGCAAGCTTTATGGTTCTTAAATCTTGGACTAGCTGATACTCATCTGAGTGTGGTTTCTTAACTGGTAGAATTGGGGTATTAAACTGATTGGCATTCCTGAAGCAACCCAAAGCTTATAAATCTTTCAATGTTTGGCTCTAGTCCTTTTCTAGTTTCCAATTTAACAGGGTATTGTTTTCATCTTACCAGTCTGGTGCCAGGTTTTAATTGGATTGTTACCAGTTTTGCTTCTTGTGATCTTTCAGAAGTGCCAGTCACCTATATGAGGAGTCACCTCATTTTCTATTTTTTTTAGTATCTCTTCCTCTCTGGGTCTTTTTGATCTTGTAACATAAACACTTGTGCTCCCAGGGCTTTTCCTTCTGGTTTATGTACTTGGATCTGTCCTTTTTCAAAGGTTCTTTTTGCATTTAATTTGCTTAATTCTCTTCCTAATAATGGCTACATCTAAGTAGCTCCTCTGTTAGATATTCTACCTTTTCACTCCCCAAATTTACTGTGACCAGGAGTTCTGTTGTGGATTCTTTGCAGCTCTCAGCTGCCTCTCAGTCTAAATCCCAATTGAGTGTAAGCAGTCTTCCTACTTGTGGAGCCTCTCATCTTTGAGGATTAACTATGCCCTGGGTTCTGTGGGCATTTGTTTCCAGTGCCCATTCTGCTTTCAGTAAGTATACTGAATTTTTCCTGATAGATGGGAATTTACCAGATGAAATCTGATTCCCTCACATTACCTCCTGCCCTTCCAACTATCACAGCAATCAGCCAAATTTATCATCCCTTTTCTGATCTCTTTTCCCCCTTCCTTTCTCTTCCTCATCTCATTCTCTTCATTACACTTCCTTTTTATTTCTCTAGTGCTAAAACATGAGAGTCTGCTGTCATCAATACACATCCCTTCCAAGCCTTAGCATTATTCTGCAATGCAAAGAACAGATCAACATCTGGTACTTTGCCCCATTTTCCTTCCTGGCAATGAAGTATTAATTGCAGGCTCCATTTTGAAGCCATGTTCCCCAATTCTCTAATAGATACAAAGGCCACCACATAATCAACTTCTTCTTAGTAAGCAAATCCCCTCTGAGCTTTCCCCATGGTCCAAAAATAGTCTAAAAGTGAAGTTCTCAAAATGCCCTTCTCCAATGAGGTGGAACTTACAACACCCATGCAGGCAAACAGTTACAAACAGTAGGTATAACAAAGTCTTGTTATACAGTGTTCAAACATTTTATATGCTTTGGTCATCACCAAGTTTGTGCATATGTAAAAAAAACAAGTTTTAACCCAAACCCCAAACTTTAACCAAGATATCAAATGTAATACTCCTCTGACATGTACATTTTCCAATATGATTTCTTTGGAGAGACACAGGATACCAAAATGCCCCATCTGGGAAACCAGAAAAAGCTCCCCTCAGTACTGTTAAACCATCCTGTCCCCAAGCACTGCAGGCAGGGCTGTAGCTGAGCTTTGTCATGAGTGCAGTGTGGGTTTTGCTTGTCTGCAATACTTGTAACTGCAGCAGCAACAATCCCCCTGCCCTTGGATGGGGCTTCACACCCTGTTGAAGTAGAGAGCATGGGCTGGGTAAGAAAACTCATTTTTATTAAATAGAGCTTGGCCTGTCAACCATCAGTGTTTTGTCATGCAAAACCAAAATGAGTTCAGGGTAGAACTGCATCAAGCAGAAGGTATGTATCAAATTCTCAGCCTGTAGCAGCTGTGGAACTGTGACAGTGCTCCTCAAGAGTAGTCTCAAGCCCACACAGAAATACCTTTTGTGGAAATAAAAGGAAGTATTTGTTATACTGAGCCTACATGAAGACCAGCTAGATGGGCTTGTACTCTTGAAAATGTTCAATGTAAAATACATACAGGTTTAGTGTTGTATGTACAGTTTAGTGTTGTCAGCAGGTCCACCTGCCAGATACTTACTGTGACCCTCTCTAAGGTAAGAGCTAACAGCTGGATTTCTGCCCTCTTAATCTGGACAAGGAGCAGCTCTTGCCTTAAATTTCCGCTGCTGAACGAGGGAATCCTCTGCTGTTCTGGCAGTGTATGCCTGCCTTCCTAACACAGCCATTAGAATGGCTGGGGTTTCTTAAGGCCTCTGGAAAGAGGTGGTATTTGTGCTCCAGAGCTCTCATGGTACAATAAGGCCACTCAAAATCACCTTTGTGCTGTGAAGAAACTTCTTTATGTAGAGGTAGCTAAAAATCCATGTGCTGTATGAGGGACAAGTGGACCTGTAGTCAGTTGTGCCATCTGTCCTCTCTGCTACAGAAGAGATGGCCATTGGCTGACCTTTCCCTCAGGATCAGCCCCAGCCAGGGGCACTGAGGTTTCTATTGTACCAGCTCTAGCAGCTGATGCAAGATCCTTTTCTGTCCGTAGCGCACATGCAGCGCTTGCTGCTCCCTTCGACTCAGTTTCTCATAAGCCTCCTTGTTATTTAGCAAGTCCTGCTCTGCTTTCAGGTCTGCCCCATAGGACTCCAGGGTCAGCAGCACACTGTCATAAAGGAGCCTCTTGCAAGGGGTTTTAAGTCTGGAGAGGGCCTCATTTGAAAGGGTAGAATTTTCTTCTTCCTCACTGTCCTCCTCCCAGCCATCTTGCTCCTTATACTCCTTGAATTCTTCTTCTGACATGCAGAGCACCTGTAGTGACCCAGGCAAAGGGATAAGTCACTGGCAGTGTGAGTACATCAGGCTTTCTCCTCTGTGAAACAGAAGAGCCACGTGGAGTAGGTGAGTTATTCCTCAGTTGCACTGAAGGTTAAGAGACTAAAACTGGCTTAGATACCCAAGTGCAAGTAATTGTGGGTTAGAAGAACATTAAAACAGCAAATCTGGGTATTGGTAAGTCTCATAAAGCATCTCAGCTGTCACCTACAAAGTTTTGACAGTTTTCTAAAACAGCAGTGGCCATAGAGCCATTCAAGACGAATATATGAGTACACATGGATGGATACTTCAGGAGAGGAAGATGACTTAACAGCCCCTGGGAGATGGGCAACCACACCCCCTACCACTGTTCACACAGGACTCTTAGTACCAAACTGCCTTCAGGTGCTTATCCCGTTCACTGAGCCATTCTGCACGGCTGTTTAGCCCAGCTGCACTGTGCTCCCTTTTGCAGCTCTTCCCCCACCTGGCCATTCCTACCTTGAGGGCCATGGACAGCTCTTCCTCTGTCAGCACCTCATCCCAGCCAAGCACAAAGGCACCTTCCTCCCCCACCATCTCCAGCTGGCACAAGAAGTCCCATTGCTCTGAGACCAGCTGCCGCTGTGCTTCACTTTTGGCACCTGTTTTGAAGACCGCAGAGCTGTGAACATGCCCCTGAAATGCTGTGGAACAGGCTTATTTTTCATGTCATCCCTGTTTTACAGAGATCTCTGCCCCATCCTCTCCCAGAGGGGATGGGGTGCCACTCACGCTGCAGAGCTGCCCTGCGCAGTGTCACCATCTGGATGTCAGCTGTGTCGTGGGTGTTGCCAGGGTAGGGCTCTGCAAAGCCATACATGTGCAGCAGCTGCCAGTTGGCCATCTGCCCATATGTGTTGAAGATCTCCTGTCCTTTCCCCACAGGCTGCGTTGTAACCATCCTCAAACATTGCTGCAAGCAGGGAGAGGAGAGCATCTGAGCTGTGCTGATCCGACTGCGCAACAGGGGCTTTCAGAGAGCTCAGATGACCCTGAGCTCCTCCTAACCAAACATGCAGCAGGGCTTTGTTTTAGACCCCACCTTGCTGTGCCCCCATTCCCAAAGGTCTTACTAAACAGAACTGAGCTGTGACAATGCCTGGCACAGCTTTGCACTCACAGGAGAGTATTCCAGGTTGGCATTGTGGTTGGCCACATGATTCAAAATATCTGCTACGGGCACCATCATGGGAGGATTGGGCCCCTTCTCATCTTCTTCCTCCTCCTCCAAAGGTTCCTGAAAGCTAAGACAAGCCAGTGGTACACACAGCTGCACAGGGCAAGCTTCAGTTTACACTTAGATTCTTGTGCAACTGCAACCTCTCAGCCTTTACTCCTTTGTCTGTGCTCCTTGCTGGAGCAAAGCCCTCACTTCTCACCTGTAAGCCATAACAAATGCCACCAGCTCCTTATACAACTCCAGAGTGTGCAGTTTTGGGTCAAAGATGTCGGGGTGGGTCTTCATGAAAGGCAGGATGATGGAGTTGTACTCCAGGTGGATGTTAGCTAGATCCTTGTCCACAGCTTCTGGGATGCCTGTGCCCTGCAGAAGCCTTGTTCGCTCTTCTTGAGGCCTGTTGCAAGAAAAACAGGTTCTTCTCCATCTGTGCTAGGGCCAAGGGTCTATAAACTCCTTCCTCAAATATCTCAGTCTCCCCGTGCTCTCCAGGTCCTTGTTTTCTAGCTCTGCCTATAACACAAGTCCAGGAGGGCCCCTCAGGCTCTTGCCAATGCCAGCACAGGGCTAGAACAGAGGGTTGGGGTCACCCAGCAGGACCACATCCTTTCCCAGGACAATACTCAGCATGCTGCCCCTGGACTGTGCCTGCCTTCAGCTGTAAGAGTGAGCCTCCCCAAGCCCCCTTGCTTTCACCTTACCAGAACATTGGGTGGTCCAGGCTCCGGAAGTCCTGCCAGAGGGAGAAATACGGCTGCCAGTGGGAGTTGCTGGCTGTGTACTCATGTAGCAAGGCCAGCAGGAGAGGCACCCAACCAGACTGACTCTGCAGGGTCTCCTGGGCTACAGAACCAAACAAGATGGAGAAAACCTAAGTTGTTCTGCATTTCAGAACCAAAACCTGATATGACAAGCCTCCGTGCCTGTCTTCAGCCTGGAGACAAGGGTTGAGCTTTTATTCTGGTTTGTCCTGAGCTCAAGCAGGACCAGGAACTGCTTCCCTGGAGTTACGGATGAGCTCTCCCAGGCCCCACGGCCTTGACCTCCTCAGCCTGAGGCTCTGTGTGCCTTCAGGAACAAAGGAACGGTTCTTTTTCTTATCAGTGCTTCAAGGAAAGCAGCCTAGTATGGGTGCCTGTCACTTAGAAGTTGTTACTATTGCACTGATGGACTTTTCTCCCTGTCCAGCACAGCTCTTAGGGAAGTGAGGGGTATCAAACAGCCCTCCAGCATCCTGCGCGAATCAGGAACGTTCCCGAGGTTTTACGACAGACTCATTTATTCCTTTAAAAGGCACAGCAGACTCGAGTGGCGCAAGAAGCTTGCACTCACCTTCCTGCAAGAGTGCGTGGATGGAGGTGGTGTGCTGGGACAGTAGCGCCGTGCGAGGGATGGTGAACAGCACCTCTCCAGCCTCCAGCTCCTCGGCGGCCAGCATCCCGTACCCTGCCACCGCGCCCTCCCTGCTGAGGCGGACCTGGGGCCAGAGGGAGCGGTCAGGGGCGGAGCGAAGAGACTAGGGCGGCCCTAGGGCATACCCGGGCCGGCCGTCGTGCCTCACCTTAGGGTTCAGCTCCACCCCGGCCCGCCTGCACCATGCCAGGAACCCGGAGAGGGGGTCAGCACTACTCTTCCCCTGGACGCCGCTCTCGACCGCCGCCTGTGGATGGAAACATGGGGTGAAAGGGAAGGAGCCATGAGGCCGATCGCGGATCCCTTCAGTGCCGCCGTCCCAAGAGCCAGTGTGTCCCCAGTTCCCCGGGAGACCCCGGTACCTTGAGCCTCTTGGGCGCCGACGCCATGACGCTGCCAACACGTGGTCCCGCACCACGTGGTCCCGGTCGGGCCCTTCCGGGTGGGCGAGAGGCTCCGCCCCATGGGCCGGGCTAACGGCGGCCAAAAAGGGACAGAAAGGGCCGGGGGGAGCAGCGGGGGAAACGCGCCCGGGGGTCTTCTGCTCGTGGGGCCCGCGGGGGACTGACAGTTCCTCTCTGTAGGCTCCAGCCTTCGAGTACCTCCCTGAAGGGTCTGAGGTCCTTGTGGTGCCTCTCTGTGGGATCCAGGGACCACCACGTGTCTTTCTGCGGCTGTGTCCACCCCGGGGCTGGTGCACCTCGGGGGGCTGCGGTGCTTCCGTGGCTGCCGTGGGGCTGCGCACCAGTGCGGTCAAAGCTCCAGACATGGGTTAAAAGCAGCGAGCTCTAATTAATCAGGGTAATTAAGCTTGTGCTTTTGTTTAATTGACACCACGCACACTCCCACCGTATGTACGGGCTCTGATCTCCCTTCCAGGACCGGCCCGAGGCCGCCGTTCCCCAGGCTCATTAGTGCTGTCCCCAGCCTCAGCAGAAGGAGGGCTGATGCCATCACTGGCTGCTCTAATGAAGCCAATTAGTGCGCACGAGGTGTCTGAAGAGGCCCCACGGGGCTCTCTGCAGGCCGTCCCTGGGGCTCCCCCACCCCGTCTGCAATTGGGGTCGCCTTTAATCTTCTCCAGTCCCTTCCGAGCTTGGCAAGGCTGGACTGGCAGGGTGGGTTCCCTGTGGAGCAAAAGGGGCCCTTCCTGAAGAATGGGGAGGAAGGGCAAGAGAATATGAGGGGGTGGCACCTGTATATATACCCAAGCTCGGTATATGCAACCCAACTCCCAGCAGCCGCCTCCCTCCTGCTGTACCGCGGCTCCTGCGGAAGCGCCGCTGGGACTCGGGTCCGACCCGAGGCTGCTGCAGGCACAGAGCAGAGCCCGGAGCCCTGAGCGGCCACAGCCCTCGCTGCTGCTCCTGTCACAGGCGGTACCTTCCTGCCTCCCTCTGCGAGCGGCGGGGGCTTTACAGCCGCTCCCGCAGCATCCTGCTCCCCTCCCCGCCCGCGCATCCCTGCGGCACCGGCGGCTTCCCAGGGCGCATCCCTGTGCCTGATCAATGCCCAGTGAGATTCCCAGAACCCGGGTGTTCAGTCTGGCCTGTGCTGGCAGCCTCGTTGGGGTGGCGTGGGAATGTGAAATATCAAAGCGGGTCCCCACATTGTCCCTGCAGTGCTGCAGGAAAGCGGGGGTCCGCCCCTGCCTGTCACAGACATGCACCCCTGAGCCCAAATGTGAGCCTGGATAGCTCAGTTGGGAGAGCATCAGACTTTTAATCTGAGGGTCCAGGGTTCAAGCCCCTGTTCAGGCGGTGGCTTTATCCTTTAGGATCACGAAAGGGAGCATGTGGGCAGGAGCAACATCTCCTGCTGCTGCTGGGGTCCTGTGGGGGTTGCAGGGTCCCCAGGGCACCCCCCTCCTTTTCCTATCACCAACTCCCCAAGCTGTTCAGAGCTGGCTCCATCCCACCTGAGACCCACACAGCATTGCTCCGTTCTTCCAACCACTCAGTACTCAAGAGAGATCTCATGGTGGATGATGAGGACAGACAAGGGAGCTATTGGAGTACACCTATAGGAGGGAGAAGGAGGATGGATAGAAGAGGAACAGCAGAGCCGGAGGGAAGGAAGTCCAGGCTGGGTTTGAAATTGGGGGCTCAGGGGTAGTTCCAGGCTGAGAGTGGGGAAAGCTATTGGGGGCACCCTGGGGCTGAGTGTGATTAACTCTCATGGGGATGTGCAGCACCCTCCACCTGCCTTCTGGCATGCCCAGGCCCTCTCTCACCTTTGGGTGTTCATCACCCCTGTCCTTACACCCATCTGTGGCTGCCTTGAGCTCCATTGTGGGCCCCTGCCCACCCCAGTTCAGGTGGATGCTCCCTTAAAGCCATCCCTGGTGCCAGGGAAGCCATCCCTGGCCCCCTGACTGGGGGGACAGTGATGTTTTTGCAATGACACTGTACCCACATCAACCCATGAGCTTATTTTATTGTCCAAACTTTGACAAACTTTGCTTCCCAGCGGCTCCGATCCTTCCACACGCATGTGCCACGGCTCAGGCCGAGCTCTGGCCCACGCCTCCGTCATCATTCATTTCTTGCCAGCAAGAAAACAAAGAGATAATAAATAGGAAGCTTATTTGCAGGGAGGGCCCAGGGAACGGCCTGGGGTCACGGGCCAGGCTGTGCCTGGCCCCGGCCAGGGCTGGTGGGGGGGCTGCAGGCAGGACAGCCCAGCCTCAGGCCATGCACACTGTGGGGCTGGGGCACTGGGGGGTCTGGGGGGATATAGCAATCTCTATTTAATTACATTAAAATAGACTATTTAAAAAAATTATTTCTAGTAGTTAAAAAAGTGTCATGGTCCATCCCATTCCGGCAGGGTCATGGAATTGTCCCAGAGGTTTGGGGACACACTGGCCAGTGTGGGGATGGACCCCACTCTGCTTCACCCTGGGCAGGCCTGTCCAGGGGATGGTCTGTCACAGCGGGTTCCAGGGGTGGGTGCTGGCAGGGTGGCCACCACGGGTGACAAAGCAGGGCACTGTGCCACCCACTAGCCCCACAGCCACCACAGACCAAAGGCAGGGGAGCGGGTGCCCTCCCAGACCCCATAGTGGGGCCAGTCCCAGGGTCTTAAATGACATGGCAGCAATTGAACTGCCCCAGTGATAGGAGGCTCTCCTTGGAGCCTGGCCGGAGCTTGAAGGCCAGGGCTTTCTCGCAGAGCGGGAACTGCAGGAGCCTGTCCCGCAGGCTGCCCCCTTTGCTCTTGCCCGGGTCCAGCTTGATCACACTCTCTGCGCTCCCTTCAGGGCCCGAGCTCTCCACCGACTGCTGGGCCGGGCTGATATGTTCCCCCTGCCCTGGGGACGTGTCAGGAGTTGGGAAAGTGGCAGGAGTTGTCTCTGCCCCCAGTACCTGGGGAACTCCAGCCAAGCTGCTCTGGGGTGACAGGACGGCTCCCCTTTCCTTGGGGAACTGTGCTGAGGAGCCCCCAGGCTCTGTGTCCTCCTCCCTCCGTGGGGACTCAGCTCCATTTCCCTGCAGCACCGGGGGCCCCCGGCCCCCACTCATTCCCTTCCCAGCCCAGGCCACCCCCGAGCGCCCACCCCGGCCCCCCAGCTCAACCGCCGGCCCCCAGACCTCCCCGCGGCCGGGCGGGCGGTGGGCGCGCAGGAAGGCTCGCATCTGCTCCTGGTTCAGAGAGCTGCTCTTCCTCTCCATTGCGCTGGGCCTCTCCTCCTCCTCCTCGTCCTCCTCTTCCTCCTCACAGATCTGCTGCAGGGCCGGGGTGCTCTTAGTGATGGTGGTGTCAACGGCAGGGACCTTCAGCAGGGTCCCGGTGGGCTGCCGGCCGCCAATGTCCCCTCCAGGGGGCAGCCGGGACCCCCCAGCGAGGCCGCCTGTCTCCCTGAAGGGCAGGAGGCTGCCGGCGCTGCCCACAGAGCCAAACGTGTCTGACAAGTTGGGCCTGAGGAAGGGGAGAGAGGTGTCAGTAGCCATCTGGGCATCACAAGGACTGTGACAAGGAAAAGGACAGGGGACCGGCCAAGACCCTGTACTAGGGACTCAGGATGGTGGGGAGGGTGACACAGGATGGGGGGCAGCAGGGGGGCTCACCTGCTCTGTACCTCTTTGGCCAGGTTGTAGACGAGACTGAGGCGGTGGCCCTGCTTCTCCTGCTTTTCCCGCAGCATCCTCTCCGCCAGCAGGAAATACGTGGCTGTGATGTGGTTGTAGCGGTCGGCTTCCAGCGCCCTGTGTGGGACCGAGGGAGTTGCATCAGCACACAAGGACTATGTTTGGAGGCACCTCCAGAGCCCTTCACTGGGGCTCCCACCCCCCCATCCCGTCACTCACTCCTGGATGGTGTCCCGATCTGCGATGTTCCCGCACATCATGGCCTGGAGGATGATCTCGTGCTCCTCCTCAGACACGCGCTTGTGGGAGGTGAGGGGCAGCAGGGAGCGGCTGGCAGGGGACGGGTCCACCCCCTGCAGCCACGTGTGGCCCTCGATCTGCTCCAGCGACGCTCGTTGCTTTGGGTCCCGCTGCAGCATCCTGGAGATGAGACTGGGGGAAAGGAGTGATGTTGCAGCCCTGCAGCACTATGTGAACACCAAAGTAAGCAGCTTTGCCTGCTCTTCCCACCTCAGCTCCCAGGCATCTGCCAGAGCTGGGGCACCCACCCCGGGGGCAGCAGTTGGGGTCTGGGGGTACAGTGAGGGGGTGGTGCTCACTCAGCGCACTGTGCCGAGACGTGGGGAGGGATGGTGTAGCGGCAGTCCATGATCATGGTGAGGGTCTCGCTGTCGTTGGCCTCCTGGAAGGGGGGGTGGCCACACACCAGCATGTAGAGGATGACTCCCAGGCTCCAGATGTCTGCAAGAAGCAGCAGCAGCAGTTCAGGTTGCACTCACCATGGCCAAGGAGATTCCCCACCCCAGGGATCCTGGGAGGGGCTGCCCCACCCCCAGTGGTGCTCCAGCAGAGACCAGTGCTCACTGGGATGTTCCTTGGAGGTAACAGCTCCCATATCTTGCCCCACGGACAGGGGGACCATACTCCCACCAAGGCAGGGAAGCACCTTCCCATCCCCACATCCAACCAGGTCTCAAGGGACTTCACCAAAGCAGTTGAGGTGTTATCACCTTGTCCAAGCAGGGACAAAAAGGCCAGTCCTGAGCTCTGCCCCTCTCCCTGCTCCCCCCGGTCATACACCCACCTACAGCACTGTTCCGTATCATTCCTCAGCTTCCTGATTCCCAAACCCCACCACAACCATCCTGGAGCTGGGCTGTGCTTTAGGAAATATTACAGCAACTGGAGAGTGACATAACACCGATCTGGGCTCTCCAGCTGCATGGGGACCAGCTGGAGCAGGATTCCTGTCCTGGGGACAGGAATGGAGCCAGAAGCATCTTCACTGGCTCCTCCTGCCCAGAACACAAATTCTGCAGATGTGTGGGTTTAGGATGCTGAGCACGCCCTGACGCGCTCCGTTAATACCTTCAGCTGCTTAAGTCAAGTGTTTGAAAATTTCTCATCTGAGTCGGTTTTCTCCCTTCACTTCCCTTTGCAGCGCCACCAGCTTATTTTTCTACCACCTCCATAAGCTATCCTTGTTCTCAACTCGGGATCCGCCTTTCCCTGAGCCAACACTGGGCTTTTGCCTTTAAGGGCTCATGTTTTGCTTTGCTAAATCCTCCTGCCCTAATTCCAGCCAGCCAGCCAGCTTGGATACTGCTTCCCTCCCACATTCCCTCTGTCACAGCAGAGCCTCTTGGAGTCCCCAGCCCAGCTCCCAGTGCCCTGCTCCCCAGACCCCTGCACCCTGGCCAGGGGAGGAAGAGCACTGGGAGCCATGGGGAGGAAGTGGTTTTCAGGGCGGGGATGGAGCAAAGGAAACTTTCAGAGCTCCTCCACCCAAACAGCAGCATCCCGAGCAGATTTCCTTCCGGCCTCACCCCGCTAAATAACCACCAGCGCAAGATTGCTGGCAGCTGTATCCTCACACTGCTTCTCCTGGCAGCTGCCACGCCAGGCTCACAGCCTGCTTGGGCTTTTTCCTCTCTCCAGCAACCATCACTCTATGGGATCTTTGTGGATGCCGGGATGGTCTCTGCAGGGAAGACCCTGCTGTGCCAGGCAGGGCTGCACCCAAGGGACAGGCTTACTCCTTGCAGGGATAGCAGTGCCACCATGTGCTCCTAGTGTAAGGGGCCAAGTGAGAGGTGGTACCCAGCTGGCAGGACCATGCTCCAGGCAAGGGACAGGAGGGAGGCAGGTCCCCAGGGTACCCCACAGCCCTTACCAACAGCTGGGGCATCGTACTCATCTCCAAGCAGGATCTCTGGTGCCGAGTAGGCCAGGGAGCCGCAGCTGGTGGTGAGCATCTTGCCGGGCTGGAAGCGGTTGCTGAAACCAAAGTCGGTGAGTTTGACTACCCCTTGCTCCTGGAAGAAGACCACATTCTCGGGCTTGAGGTCACGGTGCACCACGTGGAGCTTGTGGCAATAGGAGATGGCATGGACGATCTGGGCAAAGTAGTGCTTGGCCCGCGGCTCAGCCAGGCCGCCCTCATGCCGCATGATGTGGTCAAACATGTCCCCACCATCACCCAGCTCCAGGATGAGGTAGAGCTTGGCGTGGGTATCGATGACCTCGTAGAGGCGCACCACGTTGGGGTGCTGCACCAGCTTCATGCAGCGCACCTCCTGCAGGAGCTGCCCTGCCGCCTCCCCCGCCAGCTTGCTCTTGTCGATCACCTTCACAGCCACGCGCTGCCCAGTGAAGACATGCCGGGCCAGCTTCACCACTGCAAAGTGGCCCTTGCCCAGCGTGCGCTCCAGGTCATACAGCCCCGCGATCTTGCCCTCGCCGCAGCCCTGTGCCCCGGCCATGGCGGCAGCGTCAGGTGGGGACAGGCATCAGGCACTGTGGGATGGAGGAGATGCTGAGGAATGTGGGGTGAGGGACGGGGTGCTCCCAAATACCAGGACCACTGACACCAGCACTGCCAGGACATCAGGTCCCCCAGCAGCCTGGGCATCCCTGACACTCCACCTCCCAGGCCCCATTCCAGAACCTAGATCCCCATCGGTACTTCCATCTCCAGTTCCAAGTACTCTGGAGATCTCAATACTTCCATCTTCCATCTCCTGAGTATCCTAGGGCACCCCATAATCCCCATGTCCACGTCCCCAGCATCTTGAGCACTGCAACACCCCTCTTTCAGTTCCCAGCATCCTGGACATCCCTCTGCTTCCCAGCACCTCAGGACACCCTGATACCCTCTTCTCCAGGTGTCCAGAACTGCAGCACTCTGGGCACCCCAATACTCCTGCCTCCAGTCCCTCATCACCCTGAGCAGCCCCATACCCCTTCTCTCCTGGTTTCCAGCAGCCTGAGCACTCCATACCCCTACCTCCAAATCGCCAGCACCCCTGTCACCCCATACTCCCAGATCCCAGCATCCTGGGCACCCCAGTAAGGCCAACCTCCAGGTATTCGGCATCCTGGCTACCCCAATATGCTCCCCTCCACTACCCAGCACCTCTGGGCACCGTAACATCTCCATCTCCAGTTCCCAGCACTCCGGGCCACCCCCATAACGCCAACCTTCGGGTCTCCAGCACCCCTGTCACTCCCGTATCCCCATCTCCAATCCCCAACATCCGTGCCACCCCCATGTCTTCACCTCCAGACCTCAGCACCCTGGGCACCCCCATACTCCCCCTCCAGCGCCCCGGGCACCCCGATACCCACCCCAGTCCCTGTCACCCGGTGCGCCCCGGCCGAGCCGCACTCACCGGGGCGCGGAGCTGCGACCGCCGGAGCTGCGGTGCCCGGGCGCGCCCGCCCCGCTGACGTCAGGGCAGCTCCGGAATCGCGCCTTAAAGGGCCCGGCCCGGCGGGGCTGAGGCCGGGGCGATGCTCATCGCACCTCCTGAGAGGCACTGTCCGGGTACTGCTGCCTCCGGCAGCTCCCGCGGCCCGGCTCGTTAGTGCCTGTTTGGGGTAGCGGGGACTCGGTTGGCCTTAGCGGTAACGAGGGCTGGTGATGAGCTAAATGAGCCTGCCTGGATGCTTCCAGGACGAGAGGGAGCGCCCCCAGCCTGGGCTTGTCTCCGGAGGGTCCCGCCGTTGGGGGCTCCTGCCCGGGATGCCCGCTCACGGGCATCTCTGCTGTGCCAC
>VZTT01057552.1:101348-122590 GCA_013400855.1 Buphagus erythrorhynchus | reverse complement strand
GCCTCTTTGTTGGTGTGGCAGGAGGGGCAGGAGGCTCGGCGCGGGGCTCCTCCTCCTCCGCCCGGCAGCGGGGGCACCCGGGCAGGCCGGGCTGGCCGCTCCGGCGGCGGGGAAGGAGCGTTCTGGGGCGGGCGGGGTGGGAATGCAGCCCTCCCTGGGCAACTGCCGTGACCTTGCTCTTAAAAATACCTCTGAAAGCAAAAAGTACTTCTCTGGGATAATGTAACTGCTCTAGATACACGGGCTGGGGGTGACCGGCAGTGTCTGATTATTTTGCCTTTTAATTCTTAAATTTCTTTCAAACGGAGTGAACTATCTCTTTGCAGAATTTCTTTTGCTTTTGATTTCTGTGTCGTTACATCCAGCTTTCCTTCCAAAGACTAATTCTTTATGCCTTTCTGCCTGGAGCAGTTCCGTCAGTGAAGTTTGACCTGAGCTCCTTTAATAACCTACAAAAACAAATTCCACTTGATTATTTGTTCCACTCACCAGATACAGTGATGGTTTTGCACATATGGTGTGGTTTTGAATCTCACTGTTGTACAGAACATGCTTGCTGAAGGCTTTCAGGCAATTGTCAAATCCTCCACGCTTTGGCCTATCTGATAATACAAACACAAAAGGTGTTATGCTTGTTCGGTGATGGAAACTATTACTTGCCCTAGGACATGTGCATGTGGAATTGTGCAAGCTTACTTCTTGCAGCTGGGTTTTACTTATGGATGTGGAGACGTAACCAGTGATGGTGTTGCAGGTCATGTGAGACCTGGTCTCAGTTCTGGAGGTGCCACCAAATGCACTTCCAGGGCAGAATAGTAACTGATGTGCTTCAGTATGTGTCTGCGGGTATATCTGTGTATTAGACAATTTGGAAATGGTTTAAACTGTAACATGAAATGAATCTGGGCCAAACTTATTTAAGGGTGCTGTCAAAATGATTTCACTGGCTTACTTGAGTGTTCCTCGCATATAATGAAGGGAAGTTCTTGATTCTTCAAATAGTAGCTAATTAAAATGTTGAATTTCAAATAGTCCCCTGCCTTGATCTCAGTCTCTGGGCACAGCCATCTTCCCTTTTTGCCCCACTTGATCCAAAGACGTGTAACACAGGCTAGTTTGACAGTAGGATGCATAACATGGGATGATGCCAGGGCAGGGACCAGACACATTGCAGGCTGCCTGCAGATCTTGATGGTTTTCAAGGCCAGCCTGGCAAAAGTATGATAGGATAAGAGAGGGAGAAGTATTTGCTGAACCAAAACTAATTCAGAGTTGCAGAGGATGTACAAAGCTGTACTCTGAAACAAGGACACTTCCACTGCAAAAGTTCCCAAGGATTTTGGACCACTAGCTTATATAAGCATTCAGAGTAATCTTGTAGGCTACCATATACTTCATGGAGACTTCTAAATCAGAAAAATTAGTAAGGTGATCTAAGAGGGTTCCAGGTCCTGTAGCTTTTGGACTGTGTGTGCTAGGCAGAAATAGAGTTGCCTTTTGTGTGTGTTTTTTGTATTTTTACTTTTACCTGCTCTTTAAGGATCAAGGCTTTTGATGGCTTATTAGGCATGCAGGTGTAACCTTCTTTGCAAATGCTTTAAGTAGTATTGTTATGCAAACATTAAGGAATACATGTTTCAAGATGGTAACAACTGAATTTATTTTCTGCCTGTTATTTACCTGAAATGGCTATTTACTATTTACTGTTTTGGTTTCTTTTTCAACCTTCCTCAGCTGCCTAAATTATCTGGATGCTTGTTGTTTAAAAGACGCATGGAAAGTACACATTTAGCTCCTCATTTCTGAAGGTTAATCCAACATTCTGGACAAATACAAATGTCCTTCTTAATAGTCTCCTGAAAAGTATGATGTGCTATTTCTTAAACTTCATTTCCCAACCTCCCAATCCCTCCCCTTGGCAAAAGAAGTGCTCTGTATGTATAGAGTTTTACTGTATTTGTTATTTGCAATGTATATAGTGTTTCACTTTGGAAATCAGACCAATCTTGTTTTGAGCCTTTTTTTCTTTTTAATAAAGGCTAAATGTTTATTGCTGTAAATGCTTCCTTTAAAAAACCCTTAGTCCTTAATTCAAAACCTGCAGAAGCAGGCTTCCATTTATGTTAAGGAAAGATCTTTCAGCATTTGAAAGGTCTTTAAAAATCCAGTTGGGGCTACTTACATTGCTTGTCTGCTGTGAAATTCACCACAGTTTTGCCATGGATTCTGAAATACTTTAAGATATTCTTGTGTGTGAAGAGATAAGGATCTTGGTATACCAAGCTTATAATTAACACCTACACATTTCTCCTTAACTTTAAATTATTTTTTCTTTTAAGTTACTAAGGACTAAATCTTGATTCTTTTTGTGTTCAAATTGATTGTCTGTAAGCTTGATACTAAAATTGTTGTTGCCCATACTGTCATTTTTATTGTTGGATAAATGCTGCTTGATATGTGAACAGATGGGATGCTTATTAATCATTCTTAGCTGAATATTGCAGACTAATGGTAAAATGAGGACTGACAGAAAAATATACTTCAGCTCAATGGTCAGTTGTGTTGCAAACAAAGCAAATACTGTATATGAGCTCATTTGTGTGTACACTTAAAATAAGCCAAAAGGGGCAAACATTGATTCTACAGTGCTACTGGACAGCCTGTTTGCTGTAATTACTGATCTTTGAGTGTTAAAGAAATAAAAAGACAAGCACACAACTCTGACAACCTTTCATTACTTTATTGATGCTGTACCAAGTATTTTTTGATAATAATATATATATATATTGAAAGTGTGCAGGAAAACTTATTAACCCAGTATTTTTTCTTCTAACTATGAACTATGGCTAAAGTGTCACATCACTGTAGTCTAGCCATTCACACATTTACCTTTCCCCTTATCTGCTGTACGAAAGTTGAAATGTCTCAAGTCTGGTGTTTCGATTTTTGTGAAATAAGAATGATGAACAATGGGTATCCTGTTTCCTCACTGAAATCTCAAAAGTCCTGGAACTGCCCAGGTTTATAAAATGAAGCTGATTCTTCAGCTGTTGGTTGCTGGCAGAAGAGGAGCTGGGGCTCCTGCTGAGCAGGAGCCGGCACTGTGCCCCTGTAGTCCTGAAGGGTAATGACTGCCTGGGCTGCACGGGGCAGGGCCTGGCCAGCAGGTACAGGAGGGAGCTGTGCCACTGTGACACAGCCCTGCAGAGCTGCTGGGATCACACACACCTGCAGGGCTCCAGGGCCTCAGGGTGCACAAAGGACTGGCTTTGCAACCCGAGGAAAAGCAGGCTGAGGAAGAGCATAATTGCTGCATTTAACCAGCTTTAAGCAAAGGGTTATAGAGGTGATGGAGCCACTTGCCCCTCTGGTTGAGTCAAGGGCTGCAAGACATGAAAATGGGAATTTCAGTAGGTCATGAGGGAATGAATGTCTTGGTATAGCAGTCACCCCCCCCTCTTATGGATCAAGAGCCCAGAAGGGCCATGGAATCTTCATCCATAGAGACTTTTGACCTGACAAGGTCCAGAGCAGCCTGAGGGGAATACAGATTTGAAGTTCTACTTGTTTTGTAGATGATCTACAGAGGTTGCTTCCAAGCCATATTATAATTCTACTGTTTATGGATTTTAGAACTTCTGTTTCCAAGTAGCTTGAGGAAGCTGGCAAAACAAAGGTATTTAAGTAAACCAGGATGCTCAGAACTGTGTTAGAAGTTGTGAAAAGTGAGGAGATGTGATAAGCATCTTAGGTTCAAGTCTGCTGCTGGCAATACGGATTTTTTCTGCCCCGCATTGAACTTCCCAGCTTCCAGGCTAGAGTAAAGGCCAAAAAAAAAAAAAAAGGGTTATGGTACCTGTCATACCTGTGATCACTGTGATGAACTTAAAAACCCATCTCCGAAGAAACAGCTGGCAGTCAACAGCCTGGTAGCCAGCTGAAGTTAGTCCAGGTCATGTTTTCTGTATTGGAGGAACAAGTTGGCAGCTGCTGCTGCAGGGCTTTGATCTGCTGGGTGGGTGATGGTTCCTTATGCTTAGCTGGAGTTTGGTCATCCAGCAAGCAGCTTCATGGAGCAAACCAGCTCTGTGTTCAGCTGGTCACAATAGCAGTCCATGACTGCAGAGGGGTGGAAGGACTAATGGCAGCTGGAAGAAAGAGAAAGGACCATGGTAGATGCATAAATCTCTCTTTAATGCTTGTGCTGCCTTGAGAAGATGTGCTGCATCTCATTTGTTTCTGTAAGTTCTTACATATTTGTCTATTTAGCAAAACGAACCAGAGGTGCTAGTGAAAGTGGGGTGAGCAGTACAGACAGTTACAACACATATAAGTGTTCTGTATCTTAACAAAGCAGCTGTCCTGGTATGAACCTGTAGTATTTTAATATGTGAATACAGCTGCTCATGTGTGACTTGAGAGAATTGTGTAGGAGATCTGGTGTTAGGGATGGCACATCCTTGAGAATCCTAGATGTATTTTTTAGTAGCTTTAACACCTAAGATGATCTTGGAGTAAGTACGACTCACAATGCTTACTTGCAGTACCATGTAAAAATACATAATTTTGAAGATGTAATCCTAATGTTAAGTTTTACTATGGAAACAGTAAAAGTGAATGCCATGGCTGACAAGCCAACCAGCATAAATCCTGGTAAATTCTCATTGTTCACTGTGTTTTGGATGGTAACAAACATCCTGGTCACCTTCACAGACGGAAGAGTAGGAACATGATAACCTGAAGAGGTTTATTAGTGAGATGTGGGCTAGGTTCACTTGTTTCATTTCGTGCCAAGAAGTGAATACTCGAGAGACACACTGTAACAGGAAGGTCCTTGTGCATGGCACTGGCTCATTTAATGAGCAGCGAAGCCTTCCAGCCGTGGGTGATTGTCATTTGCACAGTTGCAGCAGTGCAAAACTCATCCTTGTTGAACAATAGACAGGGTTTCTTTTGCTGTTTTTTTTAAAAAAGCATTACAAGGCTCTTGTGCCACTTACGTGTCAAGATGGTGGAAGAAAAAAGACAGTTCAGTTTATAATAAGATTATATTGGACATAAAAAGGTTTTGTTAATGCTAGCATGGCACTGTGGGAAAATCAGAAAACCTTGATGTGATGAAGGCTACTTTATTCTCCCCCTATTTTAGTTTATTTGAAATTCTTTCTTAGTTTTCTTCAGAAAATTTCTCATCACAACTCTGTAGGCATATCCACCAGCACTAGTGTACAGTGCACAGCAGTGCTTCTGAAAGCTAATATTCTTATTTAAAGAATGGAAATTCTCAAATTCTTCCTATTTTGGGAACTTCTGTCATATGGTAAGGAATATTTCTTTTAAATTTGGATCAGCTGGCCTAGTTGTGTGCCGTCCCAGGATCTTGCCCACCCCCAGCCCTTTGATGGGAGAATGTTGGAGAGCCAGCGCTGGTGCTGCCAGCTCTGCTCAGTAGCAGCCAAAACTCTGCTGTGTTATCCACCCCTTTGTGTCTCCCATTGCAAAGCACAGCACTGAGGGCTGCTGTGGGAAAATGAGCTCCAGCTCAGCCAGACCCAGTAGAAGCTGTTAGCACAGAGGTGTTCCCATCATTCTGACTGGCCCAGCCTTGGCCAGCAGCATGTCCATCTTGGCACCGGCTGTCATTGGCTCTGCTGGGCATGGATGAAGCTTCTGGCAGCTTCTCACAGAAGCCACCCCTGTAGTCCCCCTGCTACCAAGACCTGGCCATGCAAACCCCATACACTGGGGCAGAGCATGAAGTCTAAGAGAAATGGGACAGCAGAACAGACTATTGCTATTGCTAATTATTGGTGTAGTTTCCTACAAATTACCCAGAAGGTAGTTGCTTTATTTTGAATGTGCTGCCTTCCTTCCCTCCTCACTCCCAAGAAATTACTGTGCAAAGTACTATATTGTGTTACAAGAGGTATCTCTGAAGGAATTCTTAGTGCTGAAGTTGTCATGTGTTGGAGTTTTTTGTTTCATTCTGAAGCTCTTATTATAGGGGTATTTTATGCCAAATACTTTAGACAGGATTTCATACCGCATTAATCTGCTTGTATTTCACAGATAAATGCATGAATTAACAAAAGTAGCACATTCATAATTGGATTCTAAGTTTTCGTAGCTGGGATTAAAAGTTAAAATTAATGTAGTTTTAAAACATTCTGAAAACTTTTTTCCCAGCTGTTACCCAAATCCTTCCTTCCTCTAATGTTCTATAGCTATTGTCCTCTTGATCACTGATATTTAATTACTATTTTAGGTCACTTGGTATCTTTTGTTGGCTGTCGTCCTTTAAAACAATTAAAGAACCATTTAATTTGTTTTTATTGCTGAAACATGTAGCTTTTAGATGCTTTTTTTCCCCTGCAAGAAGAGGTTAAAGAACAAGCATTTCCTCCTACCCTGAGAGTAATCCTGGAGTGGTATTTTGCTTATAAACTTGTGCAATCTCATTGGGGCACTCTGAGGTATATTCACTGCCTTATTTTGCTGATGGTTTGCCTCTTTGTTGCTTTGCCAGTGGTCATTGGATGTGCAGAGAGTTACCATATTCAGGCAGGCCTTTGTGGAATGGTGGGAGTTAGCAAGCCCTTGGGTAGTCATCTGAAACAGTGTTGTGCCCAGATTAGTAATTTATTCTGGTTTATTTCAAGTTACATGTGGTTAAGCTTTTTGAAGTACCTGAGGAAGATGAATGGGCCATGACACATGATTCTGCCAAAAGGGATCTACATAAAGCAATATGGAATGGCATTCCCTAGAATGCAGTAGTTTCAGTCATGGCTGAGGCATGATTATGATTAAATGTGTTTTCTGGGTCCAGCAGCAGGCACTCAGATTGCACTTCTGACAGTTAAATTGGATGCTTAAAATAGCAGCTTGTTGAACTGCTGCTTTACTGAATTTTCACTGATTTCAGATTTTAAGAGCATTATTAAAAAAAAACAAAAACAAAACCCCGAAATTAAATTGACAAATACTGCCCTGCAATAAATCTGAATACTTTAAGGTTTTTAAAAAATGTGTACCTTGATTTTTCTCCCCATTTACCATTCTTTTCTATAATCTTTTATTTGAAAAAGGATTAAGGAATTAGAAGATCCTTGTCTAATCCTATTATTTCTGAAAAGGAGAGTTTTGCTAAGAATAGTCTTTTAATGTGTTGTCATAACAGCTTCTTTGCCAAAATGTAGAGTTACACGAGTTTTCTTTTGTTGAAGCTATTGTGGTTTATGATTTCTGTGACAACACTGACCTGGAAGACACAGCAGGTGACTTAATATATTGTGATAATAGAATTCATCATGGAACCAATCTGTAGTGAGCTTCATATGACATTATACTGAAGAAGCTGTAGAGGTGCTCTCCTGTCAAATGTAGTACAGCAGAGTTTGCAGAGTGATATTTTTTCTGTTGATACAGCACTACTCATTCTGATAATGCTTGTCCTAAAAAAATGCTACCTAATAAATTTCTTCATGGCTAATTAAAATCACAGTTCAGAGTCCATTAAAAAATCAAGAGGAAAGGTAGGATGAGAACCTTCATCATTAGAAATGTCAGTTTACTGGCTGTTTAGTATTGCATGCTGCAGCCTGTCTGCCTCATTTACAGCCTCCTGGCATTTGTCTCTAAAACCTGTTTTAAAGGGAATGGAAGATACTTTTCTTAAAGAATCTCCACTAACGTCTAATGACTTAATAAAATCAGAATATTTAAAAATAGAGGGACTCTGCAGTGTATTCCATTACAATTACATAACTTAACTGTGCAACCTCCTTTATTAAGCTTTGTGTCACATGTAGCCTTATCACAAAATACAACCCCCTGGAAAACATGTAATACAGAATACCATATTGCAGCAGAGTGGCACTGTAGTAAAGTAGATTAGAAGTGATCTGTAACTTGGTAAGAATTAGTTGAGTGCTATTGGCCACAGGTGGGGGTTTTCCAGAGAGGATGCACTGGTATTCCAGAGCAGCTGTGTTGTAGGAGTTGACTGTGAGAAATGCTGGGAAGTTGTATGTGTTGCTATCTTACTTGCTGCTGATTTGGAATACCAGGACTGTGTCTGTCACCAAAATCAACTTGAAAGCCTCAGATAAAGTTTGGGTAAATCTTAAACTTTGTAACTCTTAGTGCAGCTTTCAGGATTTAAGTGTTTGTTGATGTCTTTCTCTAGAGATAGCTTCATGGTTAGATTTATGTACCTTTAAAGATATTATATTTCAGAAACCTGGAAATCTGGATAGCATGTGGTGTGTAATAATCACAGATGATGAAGAAATGTGAGGATTCGTTTCCCTGTCACAAACTGGCAGACTCTCCTGCTTGCTTAGAGGAGATGGAGTTAGCTGAAGGAATGGTAGATAAATAAGCACAATTTTTCACTTTTTCATGGAGCTGATAGCCTGCATTCACTTATACATCTTTCTTTCGTTGCCTTCAGCTACTGTAAGTCTCTGTATTTTGACTTACCTTTGCATTTTTTTGTTTTCTGAATGTTAATTTTGTTTAACTTCCCATGTGACGAAGTTAAAGCTGCTGGTGGCTGTAATGTGTGTTTTACCTAATTGGCTGCCAAACCCTAAACCAAAAGTCTGGATAATTTCTTCTATGACCAGCTGCTTTAGTCACAGTTGTAAAAGAGAGATAAAACTGAGTAGCTCAATGTGCCAAAAGTGAATCAGTTACCTGACTGGTTTAGGTAGTATGTGTGTGTATGTAAGATAAGCAGAAACATACAGCCCATGTGGCTTTTTTCCTATGCTTTATGGCAGTCTCTTTAATTGTCCTGTGCCATAAACAAGCAATGCTTCTACTTTTCATGAATGACTATTGCATGCATTTTTTAAAGTATTTTTTGTCGTAGAAGGGCTGTAATTTATAGCCTAATGGCATTATGGGACAGTGTCTTAGAGTGTAGAGAGATGTAGGTGCAAAAGGAAGAAGGTGGATTAAGTGAAATTCTCTCAATAGGAAGTTTACTGATAAGAAGCAAAAAAATGTCTATTTTGAAAAGAGAATCTCTGCAAAACTTACATTGTTTGTAAGTAATTTACTGTGGGTGCATTTGTTACTTGGTTCTTCATTATCCTGCTTGTGCAAGGTGTGATGTGTTTTATCTGACTAAAGAATTCAGTTCTCAGATGAACTGAACTTGATATTAAACAGTTAATGTTTTAGTGGTACCAGAAATGATTGTCTTACTTTGGGTGTTTTGCAAGAGACGTTTCACAATATGAGAATTTGCTGTAGAAATGTGTGGTGATATTGATTTTTATATAGAGGGTACTCAGAAGCTGTGAATGCAGGTTCAGCAGTTGAGGTTGATGCTGCTGACCCTTGTTCAGCAGACAGGATGAGAAAATACTGGTATGTTGTACTTGGTTTGCATAAATGCTTGCTTTGAGCTTCTGAGGGAAATGTGATGTGGAAGTGAAATGTGATGTGACTCTGCCTGTGTTCCAAAGGGAGCAGTGTGTGAAATCCCTGGTGGAGCTTTGGTGGTTCTGTGCATTCCAGCTGCCCCAGCAGTGCTAGGAAATGGCTCACCTGGAGCAGTGTTTAACAACAGGAGTTGTTTCTTGTGCCTTTCTGCATGTCTGCATGTGATCCTACACTGCCTGTTTATAGACAGTATCAGTATTCTGCTAGTTACAGTCCCAGTTCTTTCCTTACAGTTAAACAGCCTCTTAATCATTAGTTACTTCTGACAGTGTATCAGACTGTTACAAGGTACTTGAGACATGGAAGTGGAAAAGCTCATGTTCCAGTTGCCTAATACAAAAATCCCTGTCTCCAGCTTCAGGTTTCCCTAATTTCAGGTTCAGCTGTTGTTATTTTGGCACTGGTGACTACACCTGAGTGATTGCTATTTCAGGCTGACTAGTATTTGAATGTAATTTGATGCAGGGAGTTCCAGCACTGGTGCAAAAACATAATGTTGAAAATTAGCTGTTTGAGCTCATTTCTGATTTTGTTATTAACCTTTCATTGTGACTTTTGAAACCATTTGGGATGAGGTTCCCAAAATAGCACAGTCTTTAGTGGAATCATTTATTTTTGATTAGATGCTATGGTATTGATCAGGTAAGTCTGACAGGAGAAGTGCTAGAGAACATGCCAGCTTTAAGTTCCTGTCTGTATGACTAACTCTGTAAATATAATCTCTGGGGCATCCCTGCTTCAGTGACACTGCAGAACATGCCTGTCCTCAGTGTCAATGAAATTGGCTTTTTCAACAGAGGCTGAGTAACAGCATGAAAAGGGAAAACTCAAGGGGCTGCATTTGCCACCAGCTGCTACTGGGATCTCTGCTTGAGAAATAAGTATGTTCCTCTTTCCTAGGGAGGTTCTTGCCTGGCTGCCAGTAATAATTCCCCTCTCCTGTCCCTCCCTTCAAAGCAAACAAGGAAGCTCCCAGTGTTAGTGGTGGTTGGAGATCAGGCTATTTACCTGTGCTCTACCCAGGTGCTGTAGCTGCTGGCACAGCCCCTTCATTGGCTAACTGAAGTGACTGAAAGAAGCAGCAGGTCAGTTTAATTAAGATGAAAAACAAAACATGCATTTTTTGCATGGATAAAAAAGGATAGCTCCTTTTTTGCATGTGTGTGTATTTTCTTTTAATGACTCCTAGTCTGTCTCTCAGCTGGAAGCTGGCTTTCAGTAGGAATGAAATGTTATGGATTCATTTTGCCCCATTCCATTATAGTATATAAAGTACATAAATATTAGGGTGGGGAAGATTTAAAATGCAGGAAGCTCTCTAAGTGTAATTTAGATAAAAAGGAAAAAGTTGCTGGTTGTTTTTTCTATGAAGAAGTTTTCTCCTTTCCTGCCCCTGAAATTCTACTACAACAGTATAAAAGGTAAAAGTTCACCTGTTTTTGTAAGAGGAAAAAATAGAGGACTGAGCATGGAGTCTGTTGAAGAATTTTTGATAAATTGAGTAACATTTATCAGTAGCTGTGGTGTTTCCCTAGAATATCCTCAGTTCATCCTCAGGGCACTTGGATTCTAATCTCCTGCAACATCCTCATTGTGTGTTTTACAGATGGGGTTAAAAACCACACAGATATTCCTCTACTAATTCAGGCTTTGCTTTGTTGTTATGTTTGTCTTCATGTTCTCCTTGGTAAATTTTAAATATTTATTTCTGTTTTGATTCAGGATCTGGAAAAACTCTTCGGTCACTGCTAATCAGGGTGAAAACTCGTAAGACCTTGTGGCTCTTGAGGCCATTTATGCTTTTTATATACTTATATCTGGAGCTGAGCATGTCAAGAAAGCTCCCTCTAGGTAAGGTAATAGGATTACTTGTCTGTTCCAAACAGAACTGGTACTTGGGGGAAGGCATCAGTTGTGAAGATTAAAATCACATTGTCAGACACTGTGAACCTGTGCTGTTTAAGTGGTAGGCACCTCCTTGTTATTAAAGGGCCTCCAGGTGACTTTTGAAATACATAATTAAGTTCAGTCCATTGCAGTTGCCTTCAAATAGATGATCTTTTATGGAAATTGTAATAAGGTGACTACTGGCCAAGAAAAGACTGCTGGAGTGGAGAAGGTTTATTTCCCTGTATGTCCTTCCCTTCTAGTAGACTCCTCAAATTACAGTAACTATCTTAATAAGGTGAGATGGCAGATATATATGAATAAAAAGAGATATATATGGAGAAAATTTCATATCTGTATCTAGTTTCCTAGATGACTGGAAAGAGTCATCATGTGATCCAGCTGAAGCATGCTGTTAGTCACTATGTGAACCTGTAAACTGCAATGTTAAATTACAGCAGAGGTTGCATTCGTATTAATGGGTTTTGTTCATTGGTTATTAATTTAGGACTCTATACAGTTGTTCCCTGTTAAATTATACCGAGGGCAGAGTTAGATTAGCACAGAGGGCTCTAAATCTTTGCAAGAGATTTATCAATCTGGCAACAATGTTTGCCAAACCAGTGAAGTAATTCCTTGGTTTAAACAGCCCATATTACAATTTATTGAGTTTCATTTGCTATTGTGTACTCAGGAATATGTTGCTTTACAGCCAAATTTATTTTTCTATACCAAACCTGTCATCTTTTCTGAAATCACCATTTTTAGTGGAGAAAGCCATCTGCTTATTGTTAAATCCTCAACAGGTTCTGGGAAATCAAGTAATTGGCTTTGAATTCTCCATATAAAAATGGCTATAAAAACGTAACAGTCCTAAAGTTTAAAAAAAATTAAATGTGCCTTAAACTTCTTGTCTTTGAGAAAACTATAGTGACACTACCCTTTTCTGTTTGAACTTGAAACAGTAGGCAAGTCATAACATAGCAATCTTAATGTGCCCTTGTTGTGTTTATGCAGGTTTCCCCAGCCTCAGTAATTCTTTTCTTGGTGAACACTGAGATCTAGTGTTCACCTTTACTGCATCTGTAACTAGTGAAGTTTGACTTCTTGGTGGACAAAAGATACATTAAAATGTAGTTATTTTGAGAAATGTACCTGTGCTTTGCTTCAGACCTGAGCTATACAAGAATCACTCCAGGATATTTATGGTTTTGTTTAATAGTTGCAAGTAGAAAATAGCTCCTGAGCTCAGAGCTTTCAAATTGTGCTGTGCCACTTGTCGTGTGAGTGGTATGAGCAGGGCAGAGTTGTGTGTGTGCAGGCGTAGCTGAGGGGAGAGGCACTGCCATGCCAGTGCCCATCAGCTGGAGGCCTCATTAAACACACCTCAGCATTAGGAGTAGTTCAGGCAACCCTGTGGAGGTTCTTCAGCTTAAAACCTGATCTGTGAAAGCATAATTTGAAAGCCATGCAAATCCTAGAGTCATCAGTGAGAATATTCCACTTTAGAATAAGCTTCATGTTTTTAGACATCTTTGGCATTTGTAATGGTTTGGTAATATATCACTGCAGTTTTCACCCAGCTAATGTTAACTCCTTTTTCCAAATGCTCTATCTGCATTAATATTTAACAGAACTGGAAGTATTGCAAAATACAACATTCAGTTTCGAGGGCAGCACGGACAAACAAAACATTAAAACCATAATTACTTCTGAGACTAACTGAATGAGCTATGAAGTTACCTTCAGAAACAATTCTTTTGTTTTCTAAATTTGAGCCTTTGAAGCAAGCATATATAAAAACTAGGCTGTGTTTACACTATCCATTTAGCAGGTGTCCAGAAACCTTTAAACATGACAGCTGAAAATTAGACAAGCATTCAAAAACACATGATGCATACAAATCAGCTATGTGTGAACTGTATTTTCACAAAGAAATTAAATAAAATTCATTATTGCAAGAACTTTATATACACTGTCCATTTGTTTTCTATTCAGTAGTGAGCTAGCATGTGCTTGAAGGACTGTTGGATTTTTCTAGGTCAACCACAGATTCTTTCAGAACATTCATTTTCATAGTGTTAGATGCCTTCTAATGGAGTTATTGAATCATCATTGCTAGGTAGCTTATGTTGTTATATTATGTTGATTATATTACTATTTAATGTGTTAATATATGTAATTGTTTTATTTTAAAATTGCCGTCTTCCATTTCTGCATCTCTTTGACTGTCATAGTCTTCATCTTTTGTCAGTCCTACTTCTGAGCAGCTCCTGTAGTAATCTTTTGCTGTAGAACAGTTTTTTCCAGCACATGTAGATGGATTACTGTTAGTTAGTGTTTGTGTTGTACCTCAGACATAAGTCTTGTCCCAGAGACTGTTTGCTGGCTTAGCATCCAAAGCTTCTTCCAAGACTATGCCCACTTGATGCTTGCTTGTTTCGGAGAGGGTTGCTTTAGAAATCATGAACATGAAAACTAAGTCTGATTTAGTGCAATAACTTGTAGTTAATAATGGTTGTTCCCATCTGTGGTTTTTCTCATTTCTTATGTTTTATTGTATTTCAGGGTACTGGGTTATGAAAATATCTTCTCAGCTGTACTTCTTCCTGCAGTAGAAATAAGCTGAATGTATTTAATTTCTTATATAAATTAGAGTAAGGGATTATGTATTATAGCATAGGATGAATCCTGGATTTTCATGTTGTGGTGTCTAATGAAGGTATAAACCAGCAATTAAGAGCACTCTTAGAGACTGAGCTGTACAGAGCAAATGTTTTTTCACCCTTTAAGTTGACAGTATTCTGGCCTATTCTATTTCCATGTCTCTAGTGACAAAATTATCGCTGGGGTTCTATTTTTTTGTCTGAAGAGAAGAGACACCTCTCAAATGTATGTTTTTTGTCAGTTTTTAATGCAATCTTTGAGGCTTTCCTGTTCATTGTCAGTATCTCTAGTGATGGGAAAGTGCAGAAGAGGTTGTAAAATATTTTGTGCTCTTTTTTAAAGTGAGAGAGGCTTGCTTTCACAAGATCTGTTCCATTTCTGTTCCTCTGTATGCCTGGCATGCATGCATTCAGGTCACGGCCTAGGCGAAGTAACCTTGCACATAATTATGCGTTGTTTTCCAAGTGATCTCCGATTTCAAAAGCAGTGTCTTGGTCTGTATTTGATATGAAGGCTAGCAGGTGTCACAGCCAAGAAAATACTGTTTCATGATGGTGCTGTGCAAAAGGCAAATACCAGATGTCTTGGGGAAAGCACATGGTTTTCCAATTAATTTCTAATTGTGGATATATAAACTTGCTGTGTTTAATCAGGGGCCCATGAGCTGAGCAAGTTTTTAATTACCTGCTGTTGCAGCTACACTTCTTGGACTTCTAGTGCAGATGAGCCTGGACTGATTTTTGAAAGGGAGATTTGAGATTGCCCAGGTGCAGCCAGTACGATGTGGCGAGGACAGGCCTGGTAGCCATCTGTCCCATGGGAACCTCGATGGAGCCACGCTGGTGCCAGCTCTGGTCCAAACACGTTGTGTTCATTGCACTTTGGAGTGTGCTCTTCAGAGTTAAAGCTTTCCTACTCTGGAAGCCCCTTTAGAGCACTGACCAGTGGTATCGTGTGTGTAAAAAGCATGAAATGAAACAGGGTCTTGAATGAGCATCAAGCCGTCTCTCTCTGCCTTCCAAAGAAATCAATTTATACACTCTGCAAAGAAAAGTTTAGCAAATGTATTTCTATGTTTATGTAATTTTTCACTGCAAGTTTTTGTGTTTTATTGTTTTTGTATTTCTTTTTAATCTGGCCATTTCTAAGGTTTTTAACATACCTACAGTAGGGCTTTTAAGTTGAAAGCTGTATGAACAAAGAATTAGCTCCTCACTTTCCCATGGTACCTTTCTATCCCAAACCCGCCTGTTTCTCCAATATATTTAGGCTGTACTGGAAAAAAAGTTAACATATACTGTCCATACGTTGTCCTGTATCATGATTAATAAATCGAATGTTTTGTGTAGTAGAGGCAAAATTTAGTGTTGAAATACAGCATTATGCTGTCTTGCAGAGATCTTGAACTCAGCAATTTTATGAAGAACAGTCTTGTTGAGACATGCTAAAGGTACATGCCTTTCTTTAAGCAGAAGCAAATGGCAAATGTGTGCATATTTGGGTATGAACAATGCTATATATGGTTTGTTTACTGTTTTAAATATGCTTATTTTAAAGTTGGGTGAAGACTTCTGGTCAAACTTTGTTCTTAGTATTGTTCACTTGTGGAGGAGAAGATGACAGTGAAATAATTTATAAACGTCCATACTTTTTAAGGCTAGCAATGATACTTCCATAGATAAATGCTACTTGCATTTTCATGGAGCTCTATGTTCAATGCATCCATGTTTGTTTTTACAACTGTATCAGGCTGTACAGAACTGCGGAGTGGAAGTTGTTGACCACCTGAAGTCTCCTGAGGAACTGTTGAATTGTAGTTGCTGTTAATGAATTCAGAATAAAACATACACCCAGCCTTGCAGATCCCCTAGAGGATTTCACTCTGGATATAGTGTTGCTTTCAATTCCTATATTTTTGTTGTGCTTCCTTGGGTAAGCAGTACTTATGACAATATGAAGAAGCAGTAACCACACAGGAGTATCTTAGAATTCAGTTTGAAATATCCTTATCTTGACTAACTGCAGGCTGCCAGTAAATGGTTGCCATGTAGTGTAATTTGATTAGGTAAAGTATTTTCAGGGAAAGGCACAATGGTTGATGTGTCAGGGGAAATTGAAGTTTTCTGTGGGATTCTTTCTGTGCTGACAGTTGACACTCTTCCAGCAAGTTGACAGTTAATGGGACAAATGTATTATTAGTTTCCTCATTAATAATAGAAATCTAGAGTCTCCATCCTCCCTCTTTCCATATGTGTGCTTCTGCAAAATTGCTAGAAAATAGAACAAAATGTCAAATTTCAGATAGGCGAATTTATCTGATATAGCTTAATCATATTTTAATGAAGGACACGGCACACATACATTGTGTAAGAATCTTAAAAGCCTGACAGTTTCTGAATTTAGACTTGCTTTAATATTTAAAGATAGGATTTTTGTGTTATGGATCTTTGAAGCTAGACTTCATAAGACTAGTCACCAGTAAATTAACAGATAGGAAAAAAATAAGTATTGGGCCTTTTTCTGTGAGCTGTGTTCAAAGAGCTGGGCAGGACCAGGCGTTTGTGAGGATGCTTTGTTGAGATGAGGAAAGGGGGGTTACAACGGGTTCTGAGCTGAGTGGGAGCAAAGCACTGAATGGAAGTAAGCTTGGTTGTAAAATGAGAGGCTGACACTCTCCGTGGTTGGTGGACAAAACTGTAGAATATATGAGACACTGAAGCAAGGGGTGCAGAGGAGATGGATGTCAGGGCTGCTTCAGGCTGAGGAAGCTGAAATTAATGGCCAGAAAAAAAGCCAGAGGGTTGGAGGCAGGGGTAAGGCAGATGTAATTTCTAAGACCTCTTTGCTGATCTGAGTGCATTACACCTAAGTGGCTTATTTACATCCCACACTCACCACACAAAATGTGCAAGAAAAAATGGCTTTCCTGAGAGTTGGCTCCATGTCTTCTGAAGCACTGAGTAAATCTGTTTTGTGCTAGGAGAGAGAGAGATTGTATCTCTTGCTGTCACAGTACAGACTGGTAATTTTTGATGAAGGCCGTGTAGGGCTGCAGAAAAAGGAATGATAATTTAACAGCAAGTGGAGACACTCCTTCCTCACTTTGGGATACCTCTCCCTCCTTCCTCATATTATTAACAAAAATGAACATTGAGTTCTTTTATATGCTTCTGTATACTAAAATATTGTTACGAATTATAAAATGGTTAGTAAATGTAAGTTTCCTTGTATATATTGACAAGGATATTTTACAGTTTTGAGCCTGTAGTAAATTACAACGCTTCAAGGCAATAAAATTTGTTTGGTTATAATACTATGTATAGTGTACATGTAAAATTTGTTACTATAAAGGAATTATTTTCTCAGAGAACAGTATCTTTCAAGATCCTTTACTTGAACTCTACTTGCTTTGTTTCACTCGTTGATTCTATGAAGTTTACCAGAATGAAAGAAAATGCAGTTAAATGCTTGGCTTTGGCTATTTAAAATACTGACTTTTAATGGGAAGCTATTCATTCACCTGGAAGCCTTGGAAGGAGGGGAACAGTCCTTCCTGCATTTGTTTCTGAGGAATTATCCAAAGTGAAGTACTAAGTTTTCATTGTCTTGATGCTGATACCAAACAATAGAGCTCTGTCTACTAAGCTGCTCCAGCTAATCCTGCATTGTTCAATGTCACTAGATCTTAGAACAGTTTTAGTGGATAAACTCAAGGTGCTGGGTTTTTTCTCAGCTGACGATGAACAAATGTAAGATTACATTAATTAGTGCCTTCGTTCTTTGTTTTCTGATTTTCAAAAATGTGTTTGGCTGATTTCATACTGTCCACAACAAATTTTCTCTTTTCTGATTTGCAGGGGGTTTTATCATTATATGTTGTTGGGCATTTTTATTCTGAAACTCTTTGCAAGTACATCTGTGAACAGAGTGTTGAGAAAGTGGCAGAATCCAAAGACAGTGGTAAGATGGATAGCAGAGAAAGAGCTGGGGTTGGTCATGTATTGCTAAGAAATTAGGCTTTTGGTCTCCATCCAGTAAGCTGACCTGCACCCTACCAGTATGGTCTGGATACAAATTTTTCCTTGTGTTAAGGAACACTATTGCCCAGTTATTGCCCCTGTCAACTGAGGAAGGCAGCCTTTAACAAAACTGNGGAAGGAAGCCTTTAACAAAACTGCCAAAATACTGAGAGAAGCTGCTTTGGTATTTAGTTAACTCTTTATAACAGAGGTTTGGTTTTTTTGACAGCATTTTGGAAAAGGGGTCTTTAAATTGACATTTCTTTTGACATAAATGCCAATTAAGGTAGTGCATTTTTAATTAATAATATATCAAATAGTTTAAAATGTCTCCTTTAAAGAACATCAGTGTGTTTTGATTGTACGTCTAGCTGTGAAATGAATGCAGGTTAGCTCGTTAAAGTTGGAATACATAGATTCTTAAAAGAATACTACTTGTGCAATATTTGTTATTTTTTGTGGAGGCAATATTTGCACTATCTTTGTTCTCAAAGCTTGCTTAAAATTTAACAAATGTATAGTGTTGTGGCATATGGAAGNGCATATGGACGGCGAGATTCTCTTCGGACTGTTGAATAATTTGGAAAAATGTTCCTCAGGTTAATAGCAATGGAAGACAGCATGCTGGCACTCTGAAGAAACGAAGACAATTCTGGTCAAATACTTGCACTACTAGACATCTCTTACAGCTACACTCAAAACTTGTGTAAAGACAAAGTTAAAAGTGCACAGTTAGCATCACAGAAATGAGAAATANTGCACAGTTAGCATCAAAGAAATGAGAAATACTTCTGTAAAAGCCACAATACAGTTTTATTTCTTCTCCTATGGACATCTACATTGAAGTGTTGTATTTCTTTTCTTAATACAAGAGGACTTTGGTGGAATATACATTGTTTTTTCTTACTTTTTTTCACTCTGTGATTATTACTTTTCCTCACAAAAGATGTCTGACATGGCCAGTTTTCCTTTTCTGGGTTTGATCGACTGTATGTGTTTCCATATCAGTGTCAGGTATTCCTGGTGGTTGTGACCAAGAGTGTTTTAACGATTGCTATATCTGGAAGGCTAGTTCATGTTCTGTCACTCTTTTATNTTCTTTTCTGGCTTTGATCGACTGTGTGTGTTTCCATATCAGTGTCAGGTATTCCTGGTGGTTGTGAGCAAGAGTATTTTAATGATTGCTGTATCTGGAAGCCTAGTTCATGTTCTGTCACTCTTTTATTGATGGAATTATGCAACAATTCAGGTTGAATGGGGCCTCTGGAGCGTGTGTGGCCCAAGCCCTGCTCCCTTGCTGCATGTGTGTGTATGAAGGGATGGTAGGACCCTTGGAGCTCTCTGGATGATGTGGAGTTTCCTGCCTTTTGATCTTCTGTCATTTCCATCTAAGATTTTTGCTACCATCCATTAACTTTTGGTTTTCTATTATATTTGACCTTCTAGAATCTTACCTTAGGAACACTCCTAAAAATACAACGTTTCAAACACATGCCATCTTATTCCTGCAGACATTAAAAATAACTTACATGTGCACTTGGGACTTACTTGGGAAGTGTCTCGTGTGCCTTAAAATGAGTTTTGCCTTATGTCAGGTTATATATAGTTGTTAAATCTTACTTTTTCAAATTTTATTTCTTCATAGGCCAGAAGCAAAGTTTGGATGAAGTGAACTAACCAAGTTGCCGTCATGAGCAGGAGCAAGCGAGACAACAATTTCTACAGCGTCGAAATTGGAGACTCAACTTTCACCGTATTGAAACGGTATCAGAATTTGAAACCAATAGGATCAGGAGCACAAGGAATAGTATGGTAAGGTTTCTTTAAAGTTTAAATATACCTTTAGGTTTCCTTAACATAGTTTTTGAGGTGTTGTGTGTTACAGAGCAGGAGTGTGAAGAATTACCATTTACAGGCAAAGCAGCAATGGTAACTGATGACCACTTTTCCTCAGCAAGGGCGGTTGCTGTTGCTTTTTGACCTGCTCAGCTTTAGAGCTGATGTCCTTCTGTGCAAATTCAGTCGGTTGTGCTGAGTCATGTAAATTAAATGGGGGGAAAGAAACCGGGTAAAGAAACTAATCCTAAGCCACACTGCTTGCAGTGAATCAAAAGCCAGAAATATTCTGTACAATATTTGCTGCCTGAAAATGTTTGCAGTTCTTGAAATGGTTTGTTAGGAGTTTGTTTCACTTAGTTTCTTAATCTGAGTAGTCCTTGATACCAGCTGAGTGAGCATTTGGGATGCTGGCTATCATCTGTGAGTGCCTGATGCAGTTTGGGAAAGTATGACTTGACAGTGTCATTTTTTGAGTAAGAGCTCTGCTGCGTAGACTGTAAAGTGTCCAGTTGATTTAAGCTGTTGACCACTAGTTGCTTGTAGGCACTGTTTCCTGTTCAGTGGCATTGCCTCAAAGAAAAATGTGGGTTTAACCTTCCTGGAAGCTTTTTTGAATGTTTGAGAAGGATGTAAATATCACAGGACCTTGCAGATTTTTCAGTTTATTGTAACTCTTAAGATGTTAACCAGGTACATAAAAATACAAAAACATCAAGGAAGAGAAAGTTAGGGGAAAGCATAATCTCTGTCACCTCTATACCACCTTGATCTTGTCTTGATCAGTGTAAAGAGAATGTGTGGTATAGGTGGGTTTTTAATTCACATTTGTGTATTAGCAAAATTAATAAAACAGTATAATAATTGTAAATGGAAACTTGAAGAAAGAACTCTAGAAAGAATTGATTTTGAAATGGTAACTTCTGGCATTAAGATTACTGGTATTAACTAGCAGCAACAAAAAATCTGATCTGGATTTTATTTGCATGCTTGTTAATATACTGAGAGTGTAGACAGTTGCTTGGCTAGTTTGTTGCCATAGAAATGCCAATAAAAGCTTTAGGTGTTATTACTGTCCTTCTAATGGCTAGTCATATGTTACTACTGCCTGTTTTCTGAATTTATTGCCCTTCTTAGAGCTGAGATCCCAAAACTGACCGTGTAATTACTCTAGGACTATTCTGTAGTTGCTGCTAGTGGTAATTGAAACCTTTTTAGTTAAATCGCAGCTTACCCAGATGAGGACTGTGGTTTAATCTTGCCCATGTATCTCCATACAGTGCAATTCTTTGGATTGGAGTTTTGTTGTCAATGGTGATGGTTTATATTTGGGTTTTTTTTTTGGTTTTTTTGGTTTTTTTTTTTTTGTAACTCATG
>VZTT01057552.1:57620-100799 GCA_013400855.1 Buphagus erythrorhynchus | reverse complement strand
CTGATAAATATTTCCTGAGTCTGCATGGCAGTCAGCTGTTGTATTAGCTCTTACAGGAAAAACAAGCCATGCCTTCCTGTCATGGAAATGTGATATGTAAGGGAGTTGTCTCCAATAACAGTCTTCGTCAGTTAAACAGCCTGTGTCACTGAATCGTATGACAATCTTGGCATTAGTCTGCAAGCAAAATGTTATTTTTTTATCCCGAAGTTAAAGCCAGTGACATCTAGAGGCTAAAGCTTTCTTAACATTTTTTTTGTCTTGACTTTGATGCTGTCATTGTCATCAGGATATTAAACAACTACATAAGTGAAGCATGTGACCTTTCTATAACCTACTTTTCCTGCCGTCTCCCTTTTAGTGTGAAAATTTTATGTAAAATTGATGTGCTTTTTATGTTTGAAGTGTTTTGGATCTTTTTAGATGGTCTGTTCTTGAGTGCCAGTAAGTGGCAAGATCTCAGTATCTTTGGAAGCAGAAATACTGCATTATATTGTAGAGATTGTCATGTGTTAGTGCTCTGAAGCTGGGAAATATTTTTAAATTTTCAGTCACTCAGCATACAAGAGAACTTTGCTATATCACATTCCTAAAGGTGGTAACACTGGAAATTTGAGATTTTTGCAGACATGATACAAATTAGCTGAAAATGTTTGCAACTGCCACAGCTTAAAAGACCTTGACACTAGAGATGTAATAATGTTATTTTTAATTACAGTGCAGCTTATGATGCCATCCTCGAGCGGAATGTTGCAATCAAGAAGTTAAGCCGACCGTTTCAGAACCAAACCCACGCTAAAAGAGCCTACAGAGAGCTTGTTCTTATGAAGTGTGTTAATCACAAAAATGTGAGTGCACTGTCCTGCTTCAGATGATAGAGAATTAACTGGAAGGTTATCCTTTCTGGAAGTCTGGAAAGTGACTTCAGAGGAGATTTCAATTGGATGATTGTATCTCCATGATAAGTACAGGAGGGTCTTGCAGAAGAACTGTTATTGGCTAGTTTTTAATACCTGCCCAATCTTTAAATACCCCCTTCAAATTCAGCAAGGGAGTCATTGTTACATTGCTAAAATTTACAAGCAGCTGTCAAATAAGAGTACCATGACTGGTAAGTGCATCCTGCTGCTAAACACTTAGGAGAAAAAAGAAATAGGCTGTAATATCTTTTTTCCCCTGGTGCATGAATGAGTTTAGAATCTTGTGTTAAGACAGCAGTAGCTGTCCAGTGTTTACAAAACTGTGCAGTAAACAAGATCACAGAAATGGGGAGCAAATAGGTGATAAATTTATTGGAGTTGAACTGCAGAAGGCTAGTGTGTTAGTCATTTTCTTCCTTCAGAGTCAGATGTGAGCAGTCTTCTTTACCTTCTCTTTTAATCCCCTATCAGGAAGATAAAATCTATCCTGGCTGCTAGGAAGGGAGAGTGTCATAGGAAACTTACTCTGTCTTCTAGCTTTTTGGGAAAATTTTGTCATTTTTCTCAGATAGGGATGGTTTATATATGAATTCTCTGAAGGATATTCCACCTAATAGCATAATTTGTATGATGATAAACTATTGCAAGCCTGCCTGATTTTTGATGAGTAGTAGTTTGGCCTTGTTCTGTACATCCCATCCATTTTTAATGCAAAATGTCCCAAAGCATCTGTAAGAATCTGTTTTTCTGTTTGGATTAAGTTGTTTCTTCACCTCTGTCAGTGGCAAAGTTGTGTCTTTTAGGGAGTCTTTGTCAAGTTTTAGATTTAATATTCCTCATGTACAAAAAAATCTTACCAGGTCTTCAAACTGAAAGTAGGAGGAAGGGGAAGAGTGACTAAGCTCCTTAGGTTTTAAGATTTGAATATTACCATGTTAACTCACAGTGTCTTTAGATTATGTGATTTGTGGAGGAAAATACTCCTTCCAAAATCATTTGTATCTGTTTACATCATGTCAGGCTTGGTTGAGCTACTGAGCATCTTAAGCTTCAATGTATACCAAGAGGTTCATATCAGAATAATAGTTACCAGTTTTGAAATGTTGACTCTGCAACTTTGCTATTGCTGTGGTACAATTACCCTTCCTCTCCCCCTCCCTGCAGATAATCGGCCTACTGAATGTGTTCACACCACAAAAATCCCTGGAAGAATTTCAAGATGTGTAAGTCAGATTTGAACTAAAGCTGAGAATTTATTTTTGAAGTATTCATATGAAAAGATGAGCAAAAGAAAGAATACAATAAAATGGCAATATTATCTGATTATTCTTTTTTTTTTCTTCATAAGATACATAGTGATGGAGCTCATGGATGCAAATCTCTGCCAAGTGATTCAGATGGAGCTAGACCATGAACGAATGTCCTATCTTCTTTATCAAATGCTATGTGGTATCAAACATCTTCATTCAGCTGGGATTATTCATAGGGTAAGTGAACTAAACTGTATAATTTACATTGCACCTGGTTTTATCTTGAGTATTTAAAAGATAAAAGAAGTTAGAAATAGGAGCATGAAGGGTGTTTCTTAGCCTGTCCCATAGGCAGGGAGAGAAAGCTGAAAGGAAATCATTGCACCTTTTTCCATGGTAATTCTGGAATGAGCCTTTTGAATGTTTAAATGATTTGATAACAATCTGCACAGAGCAAACTGAAGATTTTTGCAGTGAGTTACATTACCTCCTCTAATTCTGTGTAGTGTTCTACTTTAGTAGTCACAGCAGGAAAGGATATCTGGAAGCATCTCTGCCTTTATTATTTTTGGTAACCAAACCTGAAACCCCATCTTTTGAAAGAACTGCCCATTTTTTTCTGCTCCTTTACTAGCAGAGTAATGAATAACTATCTGAAATCTCCAGATAAGAAGATGGTGATAAAGACTTTTAATTGGAACTTGGGTAGCACCTATGTGTCACAAATCATTCACTCAGATGGTTAACAAGCAAAATCGACTACAGCTTTTTAAATGGCATGTGTTTGTTGCAATCTAGTCAAGAGATTTTGAATTTAAGGTTGCTTGTTCAAGTTGAGCATCTCATATGTAATGGTGTATAGATTAAAGATTGCTTGATATTGTCTGGTTATAACTTCTCAAGTATAATCTTGTCATTTTGGAAATGGTAAGCTTGTATTTTTGTAGTGCTACATTTTTCATTGTGAATTTTAAGGGTTTGAGAAGTTTTAATTTCTGAAACAATAGAAAAGATATAATTAACCTTAGTGATGTGGGATGGTTTCAGTCTTACTACACAGTCTTCCTCATGATGTGCACAGGAAAGCAGATCACAAATGGCAGTTCTGTGCACTACCACAGGAATTGCTATGTTAGCATGCTTGTCCAGGTCAGTGGTCCACCACATTGTGACTGGAGTGTTGAATGGTCTGCAACCCAAATCTGCAGTCTGACACTCCTGTTCCATGTGCCATCTTTTCCCAGGGAAACAGGAAAATTATTTGAATAGAAAATACGGCTTGAATGGGCAAATGCTTCCTTTTGCTCAGCTAGTTCTAGTACTCATCAGCTGCTTCATTGCAGTGAGGAGCTCAGAGAATGAAGGAGAAACCTTCCTTCTTGTATGCAATTTCCCTGAACTACTGTGTTGGAAGAGATGGGCAAGGGAGAGAGAAGCATTGCATGTAACCAGGCATTGTACCTGATGCTGCTTGGCCTTCTTATGGACATTTGAGATAGGTCACTTGGGCTTTTTACATTATTCTGGGAATGCTTGGCAAAACTAGGTTGTTTTACTTACTGTTGTGGTACTATATTGTGTATGACTGAAATTAGGGAGCCCGTGGTGTTCTAATGTATGTGAACATCTGTGGGTCTGAAATAATGGTTTGTATAAAGTTTCACATTTCCTCTTCAGTACCTGGATGTGCAAGTTTAATGCTGTGGATTTTCTAGGTCTTTTTTAGTTTTGGAAAACAGTATATTGTTTGAACATGCTAGAGTAGGTAAAGTAAGAACGTCTCTGTGGATCTTAGCACAAGCTTAAGCGAGCTTCTAAAAGTGTGCTTGCCTCAGGGTGGTTTGTACTCCTCTGAAGTGGGCATTGATCCTATAGAAGTTGTGGATAAATTTAAACATTTTTACATTTGCAGAAAAGAAGCAACTACTTAGGTAGGGCAAGAGTTAAGACAGCTTTGAGGACAGAATTCCTGCCTCTGTAAATATGGGTTCAGTCTTTGAAATGCTTCCTATCATACATGGATGAACTAAATACAATTGCTATGTAAATAGCACCATATGTATGCATGAATGCTTTTAAAGGACATGTTCAGGTGCTTTTGAAGGACATTTCACTTGCATGTCTTCCTGGTAGATTTTCAGCTGACAGCTCCTTCTTAGACTTTGTTAGAAGACTGAGTATATTCAGGCACAATGTTACCTGCTGTGTGCATTGTGCCTTTTTACTTCAAGGTGCAAAGTATCAAAAGTTTTTTTTTTGTGGAGGAAGCTGAACAAAACCTTGGAGTACAAGGAAGATATCCTGCAAAGGGAAGTGTCACACAGACAGTGTGGCTGCAGTGACTCTTTGTACCACTCTTCTGGACTCTCAGGACCAGTCCTTCATGCCCATAGCTAATTATTTATTTATTGAAACTTTTTCAACATAGCCTGAGCTACTGTGGCTGCCCAAGGAGCATTCTGACTATGAATCTAATGCTCTACTTTAGTGACCTTTTAAGCTTTATTTGGTGTTGGTAGTTTCACATGTTTTTTGAGTGAGTTCTTCAGCTTCTAACATAGCTGTGGTAATCTCAGCATCTTAGTAACTTTTTCAAAGCTTGTTGAATGACTGAAATCACAAAAATCTGTATATGTACCTTATAGCACTGGATACTACTTGCCATAGAAATAAGTGGTTTTTTTTAATAGCAAGCTAGAGGCTTGGAACAAAGCAGAGAGCAAACACAAAGAGTTTCAGTCAACTTCACCTTGAAGTTGCAGGAGCAAACTTAGTTGCCATATCAATGGGTAAAGATTTGACTGTAACGTTGCACTGACTTTAACAGATGTTGGCAAATCAACATTACTATGTTCCAAACATTTTGCAGAGATGCAATTTCCAGCCAATATAGGAGTACACGTTCATTTCTATTTCATAATCTGAGGATGAATGATCAGCATTGTGGAGTTGAGCCTCACTGACTTTCTGAGGGGCACAGTGTCTCGTTAGTCTCGCATGGAGGCTCTGAAACATTGAATTCTGCCTGATTCTGAGTACTTAACAAAGGGGCCTAATTACAGAAGCCCTTCACAAATCTTCTCTTAGAAAGAGAAAAGCCCCCAGAAGCCATGAATTACCCTCCAGAGATGTCCCTGTCTCCTTGTCTGGCTAATGGGGAGATGGCCATGCAAGAATCTATTTCTTAAGCACTGACATTTTACATTTTCATGGTTCAGTGAGAGATTTTCTGCTATAGGTTCTAGTTATATTTATTCATCCTAATTAATTTGATCACTCCCAAAGGAACTTTTGAGTTTCTGTTTATTTAACAGAAGCTATATTTAACAGATGCAGGTTTTGCATCTCTGCATGAATTTGAATGTGGTATAAGTCAATTCATCATTTTGATCCTAGGCTTCATGACAGCTACATAGTGTTCAGAAATAAGGATGGACAGCATTTGGTAAGCAAAGAGAAGATCTCTTAACATTTTGAGTGTTAATCCTGCAGCTTTGGGAAGGATGAGTGTAGTTAATACCATTTGCATTCACCTGGCATTCTGCAGTGAGCATCCTGAAAATAATAGGAGTGTACAGAAATAAAGTTGATAATAAAAAGGACTGCAATAGAATCTGAAACATGCATATTAAATGGCCAGAAGGCCTTATAGAACTTAAATTAATTTGTGGTGTTTGAGAATCTTTTAAGCTAAAGTTGTCTGCAGAGTCAGTCACTTGTGTGGAAATGCATATGTGAATATGTATATATGCAAGACTTTTAACTAGTCATTAAAATTCTGTTGTTCTGGAACTCTTTTTGTTGTTTCGTCTCTATCTTTAATGCAGTTTTCTTAGCATTATTAGGAGATTGCTGAAAGCCATCCAAGTACAACTGAAAACTACATTAATCTTGCAGATACCCACCTTTAAGTGTTTAAGAAACAATGGCAGATAGGGCTACTTATCAAATGCTTGCAGCTCGAGTGCTGGAGTCCCCTGTCACATCTCAGATTTTTCTCTCATTCATCTCAGTAGAGTGTAGGCAGGAAGTATCTTAGTCTTCTCTATGTTGTCCTGTGTGCTGTGAATAATTTTATGATTGCAAAGTTATTCTGAAGTACTCTGTAATATTTACTTTGTGATATTCAAGTGTGTTTAAGATCCTGCTGAGGTGATGACAGACAAAGCCTGTCTAGTGTTTGTATAAATAAATGTTGCAAAGCCACTGTTGTCAATAGGGTTCAAGTATAGAGAATAGTTACCATGTTGCTAACCAAAATGATCTGAAGCTATGTCAGCATTTTCCACTCCAGTTTAATGATTGTGTTAATTTTTGGCAGTTTTTCAATGGTGCCTTTTTGGGTTTGGTTGCCAAACTTAGTATAAAACCAAGTCCTAAATTGGGAACTAAAACCATGTCGGCATGGAGATTTCCTTTCTGTTCAGAGAAATATATTGGTTCAAAAGAGGTAATGTAACCTCAACCAGCAAAGAAACCTTTTACATTCATTATAATTCTAGTAATTCTTGTATCAAGATGATTATTGAATGAAGTGTCATGTTACTTGTGTTCTGCATTGTAGTTATAATTGTTGTTCCAGTGAGCAGTTTCTAGACCTTTCCTCAGAGCTAACACTTCTTACTAACCTCAATTTATTTCAGACATTGCTAATATCTTGTAATGCTGGTTGTATTTTCCTTCTTTAATTGCTATATAAATATACAAGCACAATAAAGGAATTAATTCTGTAATCTGCTGAATGCACATAAATTAATGCAAGGGGAAAAACGCTGCAGTTATAGCAATAACCTAGTTGTGTGCGTGGGATTTAATGTTAGCAATAATATCTTATTGAAATGTGAACCACAGAGTACTTTGCGCTTGTCTTAGCAGTCATATATGATGTTTCTTTTTAAAGGATTTAAAGCCCAGTAATATAGTAGTAAAGTCAGACTGCACTTTGAAGATTCTTGACTTTGGACTGGCCAGAACTGCAGGAACTAGTTTTATGATGACGCCTTATGTAGTGACTCGTTACTACAGAGCACCAGAGGTCATCCTAGGGATGGGATACAAAGAAAACGGTCAGCAAATAGTCTTTCTTTGGCATAGCTTTATTATTTTTGTTTGGCACACCACATTTTACATGTTAATGTTTTTTTCAAGCTGTAGAAATTTTATAAATTAGTCCTGTGACCAAAATGCAGATTCTGGATACACCAATTTGTTTATTCAATTCAACCCATTAGAAAATGTTTGCATTTAATAGGAGAAGAAATCGAGGGCCTTGTTTGTTTAAAAATTTAAATAACTTCCTTGGTAGATTTCATGACATCCAGAAAGAACTGGAAATATATCTTTTTAATATGTGGTATGTACTTTGATACACCTTCATCTGCCTTTATTCCTGGTGAAGATGTAAATCGTAATTCGTCAGTAGATATGCGTACCAAATTCAGTGCTAAATAACTGTATTGGGTATGGCCTTTCAGGAAGTAGGGAGCATAAAGTCTACTGAGGAACAAACAAGCTAAGATTACCTACTGTGGCATTGCTTTTTATTAAAACCAGCCTCCTTTAAGCCTTTTGCACTAAGTTCTTAATGTTGCTGAAGAAAAACTCAATAACACACTTGAAATAAGCACACAGTGAGTACTGTCATGGTGCATCATAGATTCTTTGAGGTCTGTGACAAATTCCAAAGGAATTTTACTTTGTGTACCCTTTCTCTCCACCATACTCTCTCTGTGACCAATCTCAGTATCTTCTACAGAAAAATAGTAAAACATCTGTCATTTGAGGGAAATGCATCATCAAGTACATTGCACCTTCAAGGAAACGCTAGTGGTACCATTGGGAGAGCCAAGTGATGTGTCATTCCTGGCACTCCAGGAGCAGCCTGGTTCTGCTGGCCTGTCACTGCTGTGCTGTCCCTGTGCTCAGGCAGCTCCCTGGTTTCACTTGCAGCACCTCAGGCTGGTGCTGCCCACAGGTCACCCTGTGTGTGGCAAAGTCTGCTGGCCAGGCCTCCAGGGAGGCCCTGAGCTGTCACCTGGGGATGTGGAGTGTGGCTCCCCATCTCCTGACACAACTGGGGCTTGCTCTGCCTTTCACCATTCCTAATACAGTCTGCAAAGCTGCCTGGCAGCTGCACACCAGTGCAGCAAGTGACTGCAGGCTGTTGGGAATGGTGCTAGGGAAAGAAGCCAGCTCGGGGGAATGAGAGTGGATATTGATTGCAAGACTGTGATTTTTATTTGTTTGGATTGTTAGTGTGCATGAGAGGATGTAAATTTCTTCAAATGCCCTCAATGGCTGACTTTTTCCTGTAATTTAGGAGGCACGGGCTGAGTAGAGCAAGTCAGTGATTTCTTTTAATTCCTAAGGTTTTCTAGGTTTGCAAATTTAAGTTTGTCTTTTTTTCCCCCAAGACTTTATATTGGCTATTTAAGGGACATTAAAGAAAAGTACCTAAAGCTGTAGTAGTGAGTCATGCAGCTGCCTTACAGAAGGAATTGATAAAATGAAAGTCACAAATTTTCTGACTCAGCTTGCCCAGTTTAAATTTTAAATAGTAAGTTTGGGTTGCAAAAGTGTGAAACATGCTTCCCACTACTGGAGTTAGATTTTGTTCTAGAGTATCCTGTCAAGCTTGTGACAATCCTGTCCCTTATGGAAGCATGAGTTATGCTGTGCCTTGTAAGCAGTAATTTACTTTCATTTGAAAAGCTATCATGTCTTCCCAAAGCCAAATACATGGTCATTGAAATGAGAGTGGCACTTCTGGAGAATGTAAATGTATGGAGTGAGTCCAAAGACAATTGCATTTCCATACGTTAAAAGGCAGTTTATGTTAGCTGTTAAGTCTTCTCAGCCAAGGAGTTTGTGGAGCTGCCATGACAGGGAGATGGGTATCAGGGATGCACTTACAGTAAAAAATGGGCTGTCCAGGAGCCTCACCTGTTAGTATTGATGCCTATTATAGCCCATTACACCCATAGTTAAATTAACTGTGAGCTTATATAATGTGGAGTTAAATATTGAAAATTGACAGTTAACTAATGGTTACTGGGTTGTCTGGCAGTTTCCTGCAGTTTATGCCCTGCTGAATTTGTGGGAGTTTTGCAGTATCTATTTTGATGACTGAGATAATATACTTCAGAGTAACTTTTTTTTGGAAGACAGAAAATCTTCAATTGTTTAAAACAAACAAGAAGCCCAAACAAACACATAGAGTTAACTTTTACGTAGGATGTTTCTAGGGTGTCACAGAAACCTCCTAAAGGACATAGAACTGTTCATGCACATGCTCCTTAACAGGTTTATGCACTGTTATGTCCATGATTATCGGGAAGGAAATGCTGAAAAACAAGGAAAGCCCTAAACACTCTGAAATAACTACTTTTACGTTTCCTACTAGGTAGATTTGGTTTAAACCTCATTTTCACATGGCATTTTTTCTTCTAGAGTTATAAAAATCAGTAAGGTCACTTCACAGGCTTGTTAAGAATAAAATAGACTCCTTATGACAGCAATAGATTTTTTAAAGTATTTTTCAAATCTGTAATGAGATTTTAGTCTTCTGTAAAAGTATTCACAGTAGCATTAGTTCAGCTTGCTACAGAAGTTAGAGACCTGTAATTAGACAGGTTTTTGTTTGATGCAATGAAAGCAGAAAAATCAAAACACCACAGAACATCTCAAGTTTGGTTTTGTAGGAAGACCAGAAGAATGGTAAATTTATCATGTTGGACACAAGCTAATTACAAGAGATTTGGATATACTTTGGGTTGTGATGGCAGCAGGTTGTTTAGCAAATAAAAAAGTCAACATTCAGAATTTTATTTAAAAAGTCAAATGGAAAACTTGGCTTCTTTGGGTCTCTAAGCCAAAGAATATGTACTTAAGTATTGGAAAAAAAGTTTTTAAAGGAAAAAGAGCACTAAACTAAGATGTTGACAATATTTTTTTAAATGAGCAAGGCCCTTAATTTTGACCTATTAATATGCACAACCAGGATCTCCTATCATATTATCTAGATACTATTTTAGAGGAACTTATAAATAAAGGAGAAGGAATATTGAAAAATAAGAAGCAATATTGTTTGCTTGACACTGAGCTCCTTCAGAACATTTACATATAGTTCTTACCATACGATTGTTGTCACTTAAATCCCTCTCTTATCTGCTTAATTGAAATTCCAGTGTCATATTTGACAAAAGTATTTGTAACAATAAAATGTCATTGTTATGACTTCAAGAAAACTTTTGCATATGGAATTAAAAATACCTCATAAAGTAACTGCAAAAGAAATTGGCTTACCTGTACAAAGTAAACTTGTGCATCTTTATGTCTTCTGAGTGATTTATTTTAAGGTAATGTAGAAAATGTGTATTTCATTTCTAAAAAATGCTTTTGAGTTTTTCTTTTGTATAAAATGTTATTTCAGTATAACTGGAGAAATATTTTAAAACAAATTATTTGAACTGAAAATCTAGGAGCATACTAACATTGTCATTAACTGATCCTCTAAAATTCTAAGTGATCTTTTACTGATTCTGTTTGCTTTTTATTTAAAGCGAGAGAGAGATGCATGGTAATCTGACTTGTGGGAAATACTTGATGTCAAATTGTAATTCCTATGTAGTACCTAATTAATTCTCCTAAAAAGTGTGAACTGTTTCAATAGGCAATATTTTTACAGGTCAGTTTACTTAGATACTTTTAGAATTATTCCTACAAGTACAGTGGAATTACTTTCAAGGAATCAATCTGTCTTTGGTGCTTGAGTGTGCTCTCTTTGCAGAGGTAGCTTTGAAGCCTCTAGACTCGGAGAAGTGCTTTACTCTGCTTGATTCATGTCTCTCTCTCTCTGCTCAAGCTCTTGCTCTAGCACTGTATTACACAAAGGATGTTTTTCTGCCTTGTATTTGAGACAGTTAAAAGCTAATCCTTACACATGGTGTATGTTAAACTGTTTTCATTGATTATTACAAAGACTTGCTCTTCCTGTGCTGTCTCTGCAGTTTATAGGATGCAGTCATGTTATGCTTCTTTTAATTTTAAATGACCGTTTGCTTTGCTTTTCCTTCTTTTTGTGCTACAAACATAGTGGATTTATGGTCTGTGGGGTGCATTATGGGCGAAATGGTTTGCCACAAAATCCTCTTTCCAGGAAGGGACTGTATCCTTGTGCTGCTGCAGCAGGTTGAATTAGCTAGGAAGTGATTAATTTTTTTATTGATGTTGTGTCATGAAGATGCATATTGTACAATTTTTTTTTTATTAAATGAACGTGGATTTTTCTTGTGATACACTTAAAAAAAATCATTTATATTCAGGCTGCACCTAGCAGTAGGACATAGTCTCTGCTGGTCCTGTAGTTAGCATACATTCACCTTCACTCATTTTCATTGCACATGCTTTTTATAGTCACTTCATCTGTATGTCTGTGTCTAGATATTTTTATTTATTTTATTTTAATAACTACCTTTTATGTTAATATCATTGCATTTTGTTTTCAGTTGACATTTGGTCAGTTGGGTGCATCATGGGAGAAATGATCAAAGGTGGTGTTTTATTTCCTGGTACAGATCGTATCCTTACCCTTGGCCTGGGATGTAGTTGTAAAAGGTCAAAAGATACTGCATTGATACAGTTCCAGATTAAGGTGGTTCTAATTTTTAAAATACTTGTTTTAAACTGCCTTTTCAAATTGCAATTTGCAAGTCTGTTATATACCACTTGGGTAAACAGACTTATTTTTTCTTTCTCCTTTTTTTTCCCCCTCTTCTTTTCTTTTTCCAGTGTAATATAATCCCTATCCATTACTTTTGAATGTTGTCACACTTAAAACAGACTTTTTTGTTTAGGTGGTGTTTTCTTGGTTCACATGCATTGGGTTTTACTTTGGAGTTCATTTTTATGTAGTAATTTACTAATCTTGTTTAGTACCTGAGCATGTTAGTAGTTACTATTCTTTGCATTTTATAGAAAATGTTTACAAAAATTCCTAACCATCTTCATTAGTTACACTCTGGAGATTTATTTTTTGTATGCAGAAATGATCCTGCAAGCAGCTTTCAGAAATATATGGTATTTCTATCTTTCTATTCCATGAATGGTTTGGTGGTGTCTGTATGGGCTGTCCTGTGAACAGTATTTTAGACAAAGAGTCTGCTCCAAACAAACAGAACTGAAACCTCTAGACCGTTGCTAAAATTACTGAAAGTAACTGGACTTTGATGTCCTGTTTGATTTACTATTACTTACTGAGTGTTTTTTTTTTTAGATGCCATCAGAAATGTTTCCTGCTTTTGCTACAGGTTACTGTTTAAAAATTGATATAGTACCATTTAGGGGTGAAAATGGGGTGGAGATTTTTGAGCCATGGTAAGGAAATCCAGAGCATCCTTACTTTCACACAGCTCTGTCATTGCATGAGCTGCACCATGCTTTGCTTATGCATCTGGTTTGCTGACATGAATTTTCAATTTAGACTCAGTGCCATACAACCTAAATAGTTCCTTTTGTCAAAGCCTGTACTAAAGCTCAGCAGAGCTTGAGAATCCTTATGAAGAGATTTGCTCTTAAGTGTTAACAATATAAGAGAGGGTCTGCTTCAACCCACTGTAGATTTAGGTAGCCTGGTATCCGGTCTTTGATGGCAGCCAAAAAGAAAATGTTAGGGAGAATGTGAATTAGTGTATATAAAATTTTACCTGAGCTATCCCTCAGTATTTAACCATCTGCAACTAGGAATTCCTGAGCCAAACTTTACTTTTCTTGTTTCAGTAAACTGTATTAAATTCCTCTGCCCTGAAGTGGTCAATCTTCCCTTTATGGTGTGTAAACTTCTCAATTAAGATGTTCCTTATGCATCCTTGAAACTCTTTAACTTCATTCAAGTCCCTGACAATATTGTCACTGATCTGTGTGGGCCAAGCCTTGGTCCTTTGTGTGCCCAGTGGTGCTCAGTGTTGCCCATCCTTGGTGAGAGGTTGCCCAGGACTGGGCTAAGGTACCAAGATCAGAATGAAAGACAAAGCAGCCCCTTGGGGTCATTCTCAGGAGTGCCTTGGTGATGTGTAGTAGCTTGACTGCTGTGAATGTGTATTCAGATCAGGGAGTGAGTTTTCCAGAACCCACATAAGGACTTAAGTTAAATTTGTTGTATTTAAATATTTTGTGAGTCTTCTAATATTCTGTTTCTTAGAATTATATCCTTTTCTAGCCAGTAATGATTTTGAGTGAAATGCATATTGCCTTGACTACACTATCATAGCCTTGTTCTCTTTCACTGTTTAAGAAAGTAGTCCTAAGTCATGATGATGAACCTGGTACTTTATGATAATTCCTTGTGTTTTCTCTGTTGGTTATTCCATGTGGTTTTATCATAACTTTCTATCTGAAAACCAAACACAGTGTTTTTCTTAGCTGCATAACCTTAGATATTGATCAATGGAATAAAGTTATAGAGCAGCTGGGGACACCGTGCCCTGAATTTATGAGGAAACTACAGCCTACAGTCCGAACTTACGTGGAGAACAGACCCAAATATGCTGGATATAGTTTTGAAAAACTCTTTCCAGATGTCCTTTTCCCAGCTGACTCTGAACACAATAAACTTAAAGGTAAGGTCTGTCTTCTGTGTGTTGTATGTTTTAAGTTTTAAAACTGTGATATATTGAACAGAAATGTAGCTTGGCTTTGTTTGCTATAAAATCATCCTGCTAATGTTCTAAATATTTAAATCATGAGAGTGGATGAATGTGCTGACATGTGCTTGCCTCCACTTTTTGTATCTTCATGAGACAGCTCCTATTCCTGGAGCTGTCTCTATAAAGACAAGTAAATATCTATATTCTTCTCAATAACAGATGCCAACACAGTTTAGAGAAAACTAAGGGGAGGTTGGAATAGAAGTTGTGTAGGCTGAGCAGAACTTTGTTCTCTAGGGATGAGAATAAGGGATTTATGTTCATAATATATAGATACCCTGTAGTTACTTCAGTGACTTACTGGTTCTAAAGGCCACTTACTCAGTGGCATCACTCAGTGGTGTTTTCTAGTTTTCTCACTAAAAGCATGTGACAGAAAGGGGCAGTAGGTGCTTGCCTGCTGCAGTTTGAGACAAGGCTGCACTGCCACCTGAGCTGTTTCACATAAGGATGTCACACCAAGGGACACTGTATGCTGAAAATGGATAGTGAAACATGTTTGACCCCTTTCTTAACTGTGTCATTCTCTTCAGGGTTTTTTGCCATCAAATGGACCACTTTCCTAAAGCTCATATTATGTGAGGGTTGCATAGACATTTAATTAGAACTTGATTACTCTGACCCTTCTCTTTAAAAGTTTGAAACACTGTGTTACGTGTTCTGTATCTGGCAGTAATCTGAACAGAAAATTTTATTTTTGCAGCAAGTCAAGCAAGAGATTTGTTATCAAAAATGCTGGTTATAGATGCTTCTAAAAGAATCTCTGTGGATGAAGCCCTGCAGCACCCATACATCAATGTTTGGTACGATCCATCAGAAGCAGAAGCTGTAAGTTCTTGTTTTAGGTCTCTGCTTAGGAAGCTACTGTATAAAGCCATCTTACTGTGATGCTTGGTACAGCTGCTTGACAGAAGATTGTTGCATATTTCATTAGAAGCTTAAATGAGCTGTAATTGTTTTTATTGATGTTGATAGATGTGCTTATTAGAAATAGTGTCAGGAATGGGCTGAGGTACCTGTCTCTGTGTTGGTGTATAATTGCATATCATCTGAACATGTAGTCATGCATCTGAAATCTTTTTTCTAGGGTTCTAATGTATTGAGCTTTGGTTGTTTCAGTGTGATTTGATTGCCCTTGATGGGGTTCTGAGGTATTTATTCCTGGAGAAGCAAAATACTTTCATTGTAGGAATTGATACTATTCTTCAACTAGAAATAAGTGTTTCATCAAAATCTGAACACAAGATCTTGAGCTTTCAGTGATTAAAACTAATGAACAAAGGGATTAATAAAATTTTTTTCCTTTAAAAATTAGTTTTAGGATAATTTCAGCTTATAAGAAAAGTGTTATTTTTTAAAAAAGCAAAGTTTGATGATGGCCACTAAGAATAGAAAAAGCTACTTGATGTAAATGGAGCAATTGTAATTCTGTAATTGTAATTCTGATGCTCTGTAATAGCTAGATAGAAAATTTAGTAATTAACACTAAGTAGCTAAAAAGAGCTGCTTGTGCTGGAGACTGCTGCACTTAGGAGCTCTTCTACCAGACTGATCAGTTTCCCTGTTAATTATTACAGTAATGTAAGCAAATTTGTTAAGAACTTTAAAGACTGTGGTAGCATCTAAAAAATAGGCTAAGTCCAAGTATGAATTGATATATAATCATGTAAATATTGTTTTTAAATCAGGTTCATGTTCTGAATGCTTAATTTCAATTTTAATTTATACTAGTTTTGTATCCCTTTTGACTGCTCTATGATGAGTTAGTTTTGTTTTTCAGCCTCCACCAAAGATACCAGATAAGCAGTTGGATGAGAGGGAACACACGATAGAGGAGTGGAAAGGTAAGAAAGGCATTTAAAGTATAATAAGGCTTTTGGGAGTATGCTGGGCCCCAGTGATTATTGTTATTAAAGTTCTTCTGAGCAATTGAATAGTATTTACTTCATCTGCTTGGCTGTCAGGGGAACAGACCAGTGCTTCACAGCCTCTCAGTTGAGACACAAACTTTTCCTGCAAGGGAGATGAACCTTTAAAGTGAACTAAAGACCTGCTCATCTCAGTCACCTTTTGCAATCCATAGGACAGCATTTTTAGTGAGGGTAACTCTTCTGGACAAACTGCTACAATTGAAAAAGATGCAGTAGCTTGAGCAAAGTAATGCTGAATTAGAAAGACAGGTCTTCAGGTGTTCCTAGCTCTTCCTTTGAAGACTGCTGATTGAGTTTCCCTTGCCAAAGAAGCCATTGATAAAAACTGAGTGGGCCTTAAGACAGCTTAGCCTCAGGTCTCCAAGCAGCCTGAATGAAATAACCTTAGAGCAATGCCAGTGTGTTCTCAAGAGTGCCAGGCTACTGTAGCTCCAACAGAAAAGAGTGTATGTTTTTTGTATCACTTGCCAGTTGTTGTGTAGCCTACAACCTGTTGTTCAAAATTAATTCTGAACAGTAATAAACCTATGAAATTTAAATGGACATTTCAATGGGAGATGTGTTATTGATCTAGTCTCTGGTTGCAAATTCATTTTTTACTTTCCCTTCTCTGCACTTTCAGAGTTGATATACAAAGAAGTCATGGACCTGGAGGAGAGAACCAAGAACGGGGTTATACGTGGCCAACCAGCACCTTTAGGTTGGTTACAATAAAAGCACAGTATGAGGTTCCACTGAGTTGCAGGTCAGGAGGGAGTAAAGCTGATCAAGATGTCCAAAAGTAACCTAACTCAAAAATATGGCTCTTAAAATGACCTAACCTCTTCAATTGAGACACTGTATATTTGAGTGGAATATACAGGGCTGATAAATATTTATTGACCTGTTCAATCCCCCTGTCGTTGTCCCTGTGTAATTGATACTTCATTCATTTCAGTTCTTGACACACCTTCTATTAAGCCCCACATTAAAGACTTGTGGGTTTTATTTATTTTGACAGTGCATTGAGACACATCTCTTCAAACTTGCCAAAACGGGGAAAGTTAACAGCCATTAGGAAGAGACAGACTAATGCAAGTACTGAACTGTGCAACTGTATCTGCAACTGATTTGCTGTTTTGTTTCTCATAGCACAGGTGCAGCAATGATCAATGGCTCTCAACACCCATCTTCATCGTCATCTGTCAACGATGTGTCTTCAATGTCAACAGATCCAACATTGGCCTCTGATACAGACAGCAGTCTAGAAACCTCAGCTGGACCTCTGGGTTGCTGTAGATGACTACTTGGTCTTTTGGGGGGTGGGAGGGGGGTCCTTTTAGTCATTAATAGGGCACTTTTAAAATTTGGTGGTATTTTTGAGTGTTTTTTCAAAAATGATCATGGAATTCATCATAAAGTGCTGTAATTTCAAACTGTAAGTTGTGTTATAAGCAGCCACTTTTTTGCTGTAATTAACTGTAAAATATTAAACCTGGTAATTTTTATTGTGGTTTTAAAATCTGCATATTTGCTTTACTATTATGCTGCTGATCTTTTTTTACTGAATTTGTAAGATTTGTTTTATCAAAGCACATATTAATGTTGTGGTCATTACCATATGATGAATTATTTAAGATTTTATAGGTTTTCAATTTTTAAATTAGAATTTATTCCAGATGTTTTGTTCATGATATCCTTAAAAGTTTTATGCTTGGTCATACATCTGTGTCCAGGTGGAGGGGGAGAGAATTCAGTGCAGCCATCTGTAGTTTTAGGCATACTACTTGCTGGGTAGTGAACAAAATCCTCTTTTATTTTGGCCACTTGCCTATAATAATTCAGCAAAAGCAACAATTAATGAGTTTTTTTAGAGAAACAGAAAAAAATCGTTTGCAAAGTTACATCGTCTAAATGGGTTTACGAACTTAAGAAAGCAAAGCATATCTTCAAAGCTGCAGAAATATCCAGCCTAGCAGAGTAATGTGATGTTTTCTGCAGAGTTGTGGCATGCCAAATCTTGTGATCACCATAAAACATGAGGATACTTCATGAATAATACATTGCAATGCCAATAAACTGTTTACTTCTAGCTTGTAGCCTGTTTTTGTACACACGAAATGAACTGTATCCAGGATGTTTAGACTGACAAGAGGGAAAATGAGTATGCTGTAGCTATACTTTCATGTGAGATGTAATTTTTGGGAGTTCTGGTTCTTACTAGTTTTGTCTGCTAAGGCAAGTGCTTTTTGAGTGCTTTTTGGGTCAAAGAGGGAGTGACATGAATGCAGTAAGGGCAAAACTTTGGCTACTCTTTCTCCACCAAAAGTAACTGATCGCTAAAAATCATGTGGTAGGAGAACCTCAGGATTTCTGTAGCTAATGCATTAATTGAGCAATATATGCCATCCAAAGGAAGGAGAAGTAGTGCTGTATAAATTAATATTTATCTCTTTCATTTCACCATGAGATCAGTGTAGCAGAAATCTTAGCAGTGGTTCATTTTAAGTCATAAATATTCAGTAGTTTTCATCAATGAAGCTCCAGGTTTCAATACACTTTTTAAACAAAAGATATATTGAGATATATAGAACAGTTACTAAATAGTCATGTAAGATGGTGCTGCTCCTCACAGAAGTATTTAAACTGTTTACATTTTGTATTTACAGAATGATTTATGTATAACTGACTTAAGTTTATGTATGAGTTAAACAATCATTGAGAATTTATTTCTTTGGAAAATGCAGATTTTTAGTGAAGCTAGGCTGTATAATTGATTGCCTTGTGTAGATGCATATTTTGTGTAGTGAATTAGAATGTGAAGAGGAATTTAAATTAGTAAAGCTCACAAAAATGGGCATAAAAGATACAGAAGTCTTGCCAGGCACTGAGCATAAGCAAATAATGTAACTGCCTACAGAGGTCATCCAGGAGTGACTGGTGGTCTTCAGTGTGGTTCCTTCTGCTTGTTGGGTTAAATAAGCATCTTTTTGAAGTTTTAACTGAAAGAGGAAACTTTGTCTTTGCAGTAAGTTTCAGAAAAACAGAAGTGATAGTAATGTCAATATCTAACATGTCTTTTTAAAAAACATGCAGGGTTTCAAGGAATGGTAATGTCTCAAAGATAACTCAATTGATAAACTGCACAGTTCTTTTCCTGGCCTGGCTAGACTGCTGGTAAGTGCTGTGTGCGTGTAATTTTGCTTTCCTCACTTGTATCTAATATTTCAATATTGCCTTCCTAAGCCACATTTGTTAAGGCAATTATTTTTGCAGGATCCTGCCAAATTGTCTATTACCTCAGAACAGGCAGGACAAGTTTGGATTCATCTAGCACTGGAATGTAGAAAATGTTGAACAGAGACCAACAGAACAGTCTATTTTGTAATTCTTTTTATCAAAGTTTAAGCTGTGAATTAAGCCAAAATTTTTGGTCGAACAACAGTACTCCTTTGTTATATAGGGTCAAATGATAGTGTGGTCAGTGTGTAATGAAGTTAAGACTGACAAAAGTAACTTCTGATGCCTCTCAGTGCTGTTAAAAACAAATTGGTAACTACAGTTCCTATTTAAATTTATTTTAGACCCCACTGGATTGCAGTGATGATTGAAATATTTTGAAACTTAAAAATGTTTTTTGCTATCACTTTCCCGTGTCGTAAATATATAGTAACTGAACTGAGCTCATAAGTGCTAAGGAGAATTGAGCTTTTCTTCTTTCAAGGCAAGGTTAGTGAATGTGTGGAACTGCCCACTGCAGCCTGTTGCAGTGTGAGCAAGCTGTGCTTAAAGGGATTGTTTCAGTAGGGTCAGAGCTTTGCCTGAGGAAACCAGGAGTTCACTTTTGGCATCATCTTCACAGGAGTGTTGCTTTTTCTTTTTCTTTTTCTTTTTTTTCAGTTGCTTGCATTTTAGGCAAATTAAAGCGATGGCAAATTTCAAAGACAAAATCATATTCAGTAATCAAATTATCACAACAGCATCCTAGTCTTAACTTCCCTTTTTATTTGTTGAAATATAATTTTTTTTCAGATAGGTGTACACTGTGACAGATAGCAAATGGGTAACTGGAATTCAGCTGTCTTTGTCTGTTGTTAGATTATATGCTATCCAATATGCTGTACAATTTTAAAGTATTGTTAAGTTTTATTTTAGACTTTGATTTGGAACCTTTTTGAGACAACAGGCTTCACTAAAGTGCATGCAACTTTTTAAGGCCATTCCAATCCACTGGGAGTTGATATGAGCTGTCTGATCTCTTACTTCAGCTGAGGTTCAAAGTTGGGCAGTAATAGCAAGATTGATTTCTACCTTCTCTGGCCAGAGCTGTGGCATGCAGCAAGGGTAAAGCAGCTCTCTCCTTTTGTAGAAGTAAGTTGTTCAAGAATTTTAAGTAGAGATGGGGAGGGAATTAGTACCCTTAGGGTGTACTGAGATGCTGTGCTGGGAAGTCTTTTGTTGGTGCAAGACTGTGGGTCAGAGCTGATGTTGTTTGTGTGTGTGAACAGCTGTGCTGCCCAGGCACAACTGGTGCAGCATGCTCAGCCCTGGGTCACTGCTCAGCTGAGCAGGTGTGGCACTTTGCCCTGCACAAGTGTGGGCTTTTAGCTTTGAAGAGCTTTCACTATGTGAGATGCAGCAGCATCTTTCTGGGCAGGAATTCAGGCTGGACACAGAATCAGCACCAGTGATGTGGTAAGGGTGTCCACTGTCCCCAGCATGAGCTGTGACCCAGGGCTGCCTGGGGTTGGTGGGACCAGCACTGAGCACCTGGGCTGGGGCTCTGTGGGGGATGGATGGTTGGATGGAGGATGGATGGATGGATGGAGCATTCAGCTCAGCAGTGAATGAAGAAAAATGACAAAAACCTCCTACAGGAGGATGGTCCTACCCAGCCAATAATCCGAAGTGTATGACAGTAAATGTTTCTTGATAAGGATCGTGGGCAAAAGGGGAGAAGGTTCAGCTTATACTCGGTCTTACTCTTCCAAGTTGCTAAAGGGAGTGAATTACAGTTTCTAGATCTGTTTTTATTTGCTGTTGGCAGCAGCTTGTCCATGCTGTTACATTTTATTTTCCTGTCAGTGGTTTGGTGCAGTTTAAGGAGAGCCTGCCTGTATTTTTCAGTAGGATTAGAAAGAGGTTTTTATTGAAGCAGTGTGATTAGACTATACTGCTTCCCAAATTTTCAATTAATTTAATTTATTCTTAGTTAAGGGCACTGGATAAAAGTGGTATTTAAGTGGTCTCTCTCACTCCCTTCTCTTTGTATGTCTATGTTACAGAAATGTGTTACAAATCAGATCACGTCGTGTTTCTACTTCTGCAGTTCAAAATTTAAGCTAGGTTTTCTTGAACTACCTCACACAAACTTTCTACGTTTCTTAAGTAAGCAAAGCTAACCCTTGCTATTGGAACTACACTGAATGTGAATAGAAAATACACCTCCTTTAGAAAAATAAACTTTTTGGCCAATGTTGAGACAATATCAGTATGTTTCTTATCTATTTCATGTAAGATGTTCATGTGTAATATATAGCTTGTGTACAGTAATGTACATCTAGATTATTGTGTTAGCTGTAAATTGGTGATTTTATTATTGTAGTCTGGTTTTGTAGGGTAAAAATAGCTTACTAGTAATGTCAGCTCATCCTTTACATTTTACAAAAGGAATAATTCTTGGTAAGCTTTGCATACAGATGAATTACTTTTGTAGGCCCAATATCTAGTCTATTTTTGAGAGTTCTTTAACTTTTATTACTAAAGTTGAGAAAAAAAAATCCCACCCCAGTTATTGTGATCATTCCTTCTGCCCTTTTTGAAGTATATTCTTCATTTTATTATGTCCCAAGAAATATGAAGGGGAAGACACACCATTAAAAATACTGGGGAAACTAATTTTTTTTCTTCCCCACATTTGATATCTTTTCCTGCTTTTCCTTTATTCCCTCCAAATAAGCTGTTGGTGGGCATTACTGAGAACATTGTGGGGTTTTTTTAACTCATTCATGCCATAGGTCATTACATGTGCACCACTGGAATGTATACATTGTTATCTATATGTCAGTTGGTTATAATGATATTTTAAATAAAAAAGAAAAAAAAAAGTCTGACCACCATGCATTTAGTATTTCTTCATTGCCATACTGTGATGGGTTTCATGTGGATCGCACAATAGTGCTGCACTTGAAATCTTGTTAGTGAGAGTCCTTCCTGAGAATTCATCTGTTTTTTAATGGTAGTGTCCTGTCTTTTTGTGAGCTCACTTGTGGGCCAAGTGACATGTTTTTTCCTTTCCCATGGACTTTGGATGTGCCACAGACTCTTAACAGCCACTTGTTCAGTGTCTTTGCAACCAGCAGGAGTCCATTCTTGCTTCCTTGCTGCCAGCTCCAGCCACCTTAATTCCTGGAAATACAGCTGCTGAGAGCCTGTGCTGCTGAAACAGGTAAGCCATGGGCTGCCTAGTGTGTGGGAGAATCTCTCAAAAGTGTGAGTTGGAGAAGCCTGAAGGATCTGACTTCTGGAGAGCTGACTTGGACGCCTGGACCACTCACTGCACTGGCACTTCTCCCACAGGTAAGTCCCAACATAATGCATTTGATTGCCTTCACTTCCAGCAGGGTTTCAGTGCTTCCTTAACAACTGCAGCTGCACTTGAGCTGTGCTGGTGGTGCCTTTGTGTCCACTTTCAAGGGAAAGGGACTGTGACAGTGACAGTGCAGCCAGCTTTGTTTATCTGGGCCAGCATTCTGGAATAGGAATGTGGTGGGACTCAGAGATGCTCTTCTTTATTTGCATGAAGTGTCAGCATAAAGTGCTGCAAATTTCGAGTGATATGTTATTACAGAGCAAGGCCAGAGAAAGTCATATCCTCTGCCCAGGATTTGTCTGGTGGCTCAGGACTGAAACACTCCATAATACTGCTAGCTTCAGTGGAACTCCCTTGTGAATGTGGATGAGACATTAAGCTATCCCTGATCATTTTCCTTTTTGTGTTAGAAATGCCACGACCTACCAAAGTTTTCTTCGTTATTCTGAAGTGTTGCTGTTTTGCTTTATTTTAAAGCATATGCTTGCTTGCTTTGTTGTTTTTTTTTCCACTGGAAAGTTTTTACTGGGTTGGTGTTTTTTTTTTTTTTTTTTTTTTTTTTTTTTTGCCTGCATAATACTGGAAGGGATATTTCAGGCTGGGAAGATGGCACAGGTAAAGCTGTGGTAAAAATTTATCTATTCCAGGAACCTTCTGTCATGTTTAATTAATAATAACCAAACCTGTATCTTGTAAACACTTGCTAAGAAAGCTGACATTTGAATCAGGGACTGTAACAAGTGAAAGGTCTGCAGAATAAAGAGTAGTCTCCAGTGTTTACTATGGGGAAATGCATTGGTGGGGAAGTGTGGAAACAGGAGTTAAAGCTAGGAAAGGATGTATCACCTTCCTCAGATGAGGGCATAACGTTCTTTGAAGCTGTGTACAAGTGGATCTCATTTCTTGCATAATTGCCCATATCAGGAATTTAGCATTATGGTCCTGTTGCTGCACTTGAGGTTAGCATCCCACTGTGGTGCATTTTAGTGTGAACTAGGTTGTTAGCAGCTTCTTGCCAGGTTTATTTACTGCAGTGGCTCATCTTCAAAAGCAGCTGAAATTTATTCCTCATGAACAAGAGTCAGAGTTGTTGCTGGAGCACAACAGCCAGTCTGCAACTGGTTTGTTTCACTCCTCATTTTGAGTGGATAGAGTTTCTTTGAATACTAAAAAGAATTAATTTTATCTTGGATACCAGATTATGTACTGCTGTAGATCTCATGATCCTGTCCTGGATCTGCAAGTTTGGGATAGGTGGGTTTGTTAGCAGTTACCTATGGTTAAATACTTAGGAGAGTTAGCCAGCAGTCCTGTTCACTGCTAATCTGGCATATTTGGTGTTTAGTCTCTCAGTCAGCAGGGCTCAGTTCTTGAGTTTGTAGTGTGAACTACAGGGAACAGTCTGCACTCAGTCCATACAGGAGATAATGCAGTATAAATAGAGTAAGAGAGGTGTGAGCTGTCACCATGGATACAGTGAAAGGTGTCTATGTTTTGGGTAGAAATAAAAGAAAGCATTAAAATACCCTGCTTGCTACTAGTACTAATACTAGGATTTAATGTTGCTGGTGGATTTAATGGTCCTGGTGTTCTACTTACAACCTGGTTCAGACCACCCTCCAATATTAAGGTTTATTTTGTGATGACTTGCCACACTGTGCTCTTCCAGCTCAGTCACTGTTAATGCTTCTCTCTCACATTATGCATCTGATGCTGTTTTAAATGGCCTTCTTATTCTTTAAAGGATCACTTGTGACCATTGGTAATGAATCCAAGGCAGAAGCGGGGAAAAAAGGTGGGGATAATGCTCATGCCTGCAGGTGGCAGGCAGCTGCTGCTGAACATGCAGGTACCTGCCTCATGCCAGGGCCAGTCAGGAATCCAGGGCAGCTGGAGAGCCTGGGAAGTGGGGAAAAGGTTTTGAAATAACTGAATGAATCTATCCACATGGCTTACTGTACCACCGTGCTTGATGTTTCTTATCCAGGAAAGATTAGGTTAAAATTCTACTTTTTGCTCACTTTAAATGGTTTACATTTTTTTATATTTCTATAGGAAGGAGAAGTGTTACAGTGCAGTAGAAATAAATTAACACCCAGATGTTTTAAATATTGAAATACCTGGATATCTTTAAGATGATGAGGAGATAGTCAATACTGAAAGATACTCTATCTCCTGGTATGTAAAAAACCCATTCTAAGGTTATTTCTAGACAGTGAGTTATAGTCGTCTCTAGTACAAAATGAGGTTCAGGGCACTTTTTCAAAATATTTAAAATAAAGCAATCTTCTTCATTATAGTCTATACTTCCCTTTTAGCCAGTTCATGTTGTTGTGGCACTTTTTTGTTAAAATTCTTTCTCCTTAGACACTCCCAAGCTACCTCAGGATGTCAAAGATAGAGTGCCAAGACAGAGTGAACGGTGCTGGGCTCGCAGGTGAAATTCAAGCTGAATCTGGTGAAACAATTTTCTGTGTGCAGGCTCTGCATGGCTCAGGGTGTTACAAATGCTATGCAAAACTTCTTGAAATCCCTTGGAAGGGAAGCCAGCCCTGGCAGCAAATTACCAGAACTTACAGCTTCATTCTAATGCTTTTTTCTTAGCAGAAGTAAGGAACTTGGGATGATGGGTTGTTTGCAGTATTCTTTTCGTCCCCTCATCTCCCTGTAAGGACTAACAACAAAAATATCAGCTGGTATCATGAGAAATGTTACAAGGCAGGTAAGTGTACATTGTCCAGGAAAGGTTAAGGATAGATCCCCACCCTCCCCCCTCTACCACCCTGACACCCCCCCACCCCAATTGCACTGATTCCTCTTACCATAAGTTTGGCTATTAAAGCTTGGCTGTGTTATGATGATAAGAATCTTCCATCTTCTACCTTAATACATATATCAACTCAGGAGATTTTTTTCTTGCAGCTAATACTGCTCGTTTTTGGCTCAGAAAACCCTCAGATACCTAGGGCAAAATGTGCATGTTAACAGTTCCACAGAGTTCATGTAGCAAATCTGATTATTAATCACAGTGTAATTTAAAGCTGTGTTTTTATGAAACACTGAAACCAGTGGGTGGGTAAGGGACAATTTTAGTGAATTGTCAAGATTTTGATATCTTCAGCATGTTTGCAGACCTTGTTTTCACAATATCTTCATAAAATAATACCACTCTAGGAATGAGAAATTTGAACAAACTTTATGGAGGGAGTGGGGCAAAAACCACCTCATTAAATCCTTCTGGCACACCTCCTGCCTGTGGTGACAGGCTGGAACTGCCACCTTCCCTGCCACAAGTGCAGGAATCCCTCAGCTCCATGCTCAGCTTGTCTGTTGGTTCTGGCCACCCACCCACCCTGCAGGACCTTCCACTGTCCTCGAGCCAGCAAAAGGACGGCGCAGTTGAGTCCAAAGATGGCAGCAGGACACTCTGGAGAAGAGTATCTTATGTTCTGTGGATACAGAGTGCACCCACTCTTTCTTGGCAATCTGACACTAAATTTTCAAGCTTTATGGTCAGCAGTCTTTCCCAGCTGGCCCAAATACTATAGCACATGTAAAGACAACAGGGCAATTGTCACTGAGAGCACAATCACTATAGAATTACTCATGATACATGAGTATACCGGAACAAAATACGTGTTTTCACTCGTTTTGTCAGGAACAGGATTTTCTATGCTTCTTCTACTTGGGGACTTTAGCACTTTGACTCCCAACAGTTAAACATCCTAATGTTGAAAAAAATTCTTCCATTTCCTTCTGCAGGAGGTAATTTCTCTTCTCAGCATCTTCACGAGCACGTTCAGAATTCCTTAGCTTTATCTCCAGCATTGTGTATTTCTTTCGTTCTTGGTCCAGTTCTTCTTCTAACCTAACCACTTGGTTCCTCAGGTCTTCACTTGTTTCTTCAATTCTTAAAACCAACAGAGAGAGGAAAAAAACAAAATGGCTTTTTAAAGTGGCTGGATAATTACAGCTGATAACTATAAAAACTCTAAGAGGAAAAACTTAAATTTAACATATGCTAAGAGGAAGTTTTAAAGGAGGGAACTAAATGCCATTTCACTACTGTTGAATTTAAGGGCAGAGATTCCTTGAAAGTTAGAGCTTCCTTTATTTGCATCTTGAGAAAAATGCTCAAATCTTAGAAAACAATGCTTACTTTCCAGCACCTGACTGCCTGGCTAAGGAGATGTATTAATTCCTCAGGCAGAGTTCTAGTATGTAATTCCATAATAATCTTTTAACCTCTGTTTTCATCCTGATACTGTGTTGCCCTATATGGATATCCAGTACAAAGGAACATCCTTAGTGATCAGATAGGAATGAGGTCACAGTCCTTCCTCACCATCCATTTGATGGTATTTTCTGTAAAATTTATTACTGACATTGGGGTGGGGTATGAGATTTTATTAAACCAAACCTTTCATATGAGGAAGAATCAGAAGAACAGATCTTAAATGTATCTGGGAACAAAGCTCTGAAGCAAAATTTAGGGCTTTTCACTCAGGAGGTCAAAGAACAAGGTTCATGGTTTTGTGATTTCAAAGCAGCACAGCACATGCTGTTCTCCCCCTTGCATTTCCCAATCACAAGACCAAGGAGTGGTGTTAATACTGAGGAAGGAATATTTTCAGATAGGAATTACTGATTACTAGAATGTGAATTTAAAAATTAGGTCTTTACAATGAAAAATGCCCCTTCTCTAATTAAAATAAATACAGCCTTTAAAAATAATTTCCAACACAAAACCACCCTCACATCTCCTTGATCAGTCCAATACTCAGCTTTGAAGCTGGGGTGTGGCATCCCAGTAGAACTGTGAATGGGTTATTTTTAGTCAGGGTAACTGATTATCAAGAAGGCCTACTGCTGCCTCCATAAAAAAACAAAAATGAAAACAAAAGGGGGGCTTGGGCAGTCCCAGAACGGCCTGAATTCTACTCTATGACCAAGAGGCAGTACAATGTGTCACCTTAAACTTTTCCTTTCTCTTCCTTTTCATGCAGCTAAAGGTGGCAGTTTGATTATTGTCACAGTTTTCACAATGAATCAAAATCACAGGTGCACTGACCTGCACCAAGTTCAGGAAAAAGTAGCCCCTGTGGATGAAGGCAGACCTTTATCTCCAGCCAGCTGGAATATGACACTTGGAATATGATCTGAAGCTGGGATGCTTCCCCACATACACACATAACAGCTCTGAGCTGCCAATTACTTTTTCTACCACTAAGTTTAGGGGTCAACTACAGCAGCCTGGACTGAATTACACAGGGTACTTACAGTACTCACAGTACTTACAGCATTTCTACATTCATAACAGTCCTCTCCAAATACTTACACTTTCATAAGAGTCCCAGGTGGTAAACATGAATTACTGAAACTCAACAGAGAATGTCTGATAATTGTATTAACCTTGAGGGAGAAATGCTCTGGAACAGAGTAGTTACAGGAAGGCCATAAAACTTGCCTCCCTCTGACTAAGAGAGAGAAAATGGGCAGTTGATGAGAAATAACAGCTTTTCCATCAGCAAGTGTTCCTTACCTCTGCCCCAGGCAGGTACTCACTCTGCTCACTCACTACTTTCCCTTCACTTATGTACATGCCAACAAAAAAGCTCATATTCTTTCATTAAAACATGTCCTGCTAGATATACACAGTTCTGCAAACCACACAAGCATATGTACAATTTTGGGAGACTAAATTATCTTCAATAAAATAAAGCTGGTGAGGCAGCCTAAATCTTTCATGCTAAGCAGCCTCCCTTCTTTGCTAGTTAGGTCCTGTCTTTCCATAGTAGCAGTCTGAAAAGGAACCTACTTTTGCACCCATAAATTGCTGCAGATGTAGTAAAAACTGCAAAAGTTTTGAAAGCGGAAAAACTTAGCTTGAAATTCTTAGACTTGACAGCACAGTCCTTGAGGCTGTAACCCTGAACAGCTGGAGTCATCCTGTTTAATACAAAAAGGCAGTGATTGCATTGTGCCTGGTTTTATGCAACTCTTTAGTTCATTAGGCATTTTCCTCTCAGCTACTTTGCCCTATGAGACCTGGCCAATTTAGAGTCCTCCCCTCGAGCCACAGTGCTCTGTCCTGCCCAGCTGCAGGGGAAAGGCAGGTGTTGGAATGAAGAATAGGTCTTCCCTGGATGCCCCTGATGTCAGCAGCTTAAGGCTCCATTGGAACAGTTTTACTGATAAGAGGTAGAAAATCATCTCTTCCCCCAGGCAGCAGGCAAGAATGTGCAGCTACATATTTCTAGGTTCTGCAGCCTGGTATTGCTGTTTATTAACCCGTATCCCTGCAATAAGGCTTTCCAGGGCAGCTCTGCACAATTAAATGTAAGGCACATACCTTCACCTCCCTCCCATTCTGCATCAGTAGGGCATCTAAAAATCCAAACCATGTAAGCCATGAACTCCCACCCTCATTCACAGACCCTTCCCAACATCCCATGCTAGCAACTGCTGGTGTTTCATAAGCTCTTACATGTGGAACACAACAGGGTGGGGCTTTTCTCCCACTCAGGGATGTTAGGTGGGAACTGAAACTGCTGCACAGCCTGATTCTCCTTCCAGCTCCACACACCAAGGCAGTACAGTGCAAGAGGCAGAAACACAACAGAGGCTGGCAAGCCACCACCAGAGGAAATCATAAAATAAATCAGGAAGATAGCAAGAGGAGTTCCTACCTTAACTGGCCCATGGGAAGAGATCACAGTTCAGATACATTTTTAAGAAACTACCTTAACAAGAAAAAAGTGCCAAAAACCGCAGCCTAAAGCTGAGCTACACAATCCCAACAGTCTTACGTGTTTCTGGTACCATGTCTGGGAGACTGGCACCATTTCATACCTCAATTTCCAGTCTAAGTTCTAATAATTGAAGGAGTATAACAGTAACACCTTAACATGAAAAACACCCCAAACTTCAACTCTACAACCCTTCTTCAGTGAAGAGTACTGGTGCTGCAGAGCAGCATGTATTATAATATGGTGTGCATTTTGCACATGGCTATATATTAAAATATATCTAATATATCTAATTCCTTTAAGCATCAATATTTCATGTGCCTATTTCCCTGAATGCTTTCCTAAAAGTCTTTCTATTATCACATACACTCATAAAACCTAATGTACTCACACAAATGAATGACTCCCTTGTTATTAATATGTTCCACTTCTTACAGCCCCAGCCCTACACACAGCTCTCCTGAAAACTGAAAGGAATTTTTCTGAGCTCAGATGCAAAGTACAGTACCAGCAGTTGTGCAAGGAAACACCAGCTGGCAAATGACACAATTGACACTGCTCCCCCAAGCTAGGCTGCCTCATCAGCCAAAGACCACTCTCTACATCAGAAACAAAAAGTGAGGTTTCTAGAAGTTCAACACAAAAGGGCTGCTGAAAACATTACAGCTGAGAAGCAGTTCCAATACCACCACCCCAATAAAACCTGTGGAAAATAGTCAAGAACAATTTCCTCAAGAATGCTTCTATTGGGAAAAGAACAAGAAGCCCTCAGTTTAGGACTGGTCTGGTACCAGTATCAGCACCTGTACAGCTCATCCTTGTTAAGGCCTGACCATCCTGGGTCCCAATTCCTCCATGCATGATGTTTGCTTTGCTATTTCTCTGAGGACACTAAGAGCAGACTTTGGCATTACCTGTGCAGTTGTCATTTACAGTGAAAATACAGAATATGAAGTACTGGATTTCCCTGTGTCATAGAAATTCCCCTGTGTTTTCTTTTTGATGCTCTCTTAAATCAGAGAAAGAAAAGTTGGATTCAGATAGTAGCAAGGAAAAAGTAGAACCAAATCTGCTGTCACCCAACCCCAAACTTCAGGGCTGAGAACCTGATAGTTTTGGTAGCCCACACCCATGTTCAGACAGGGAGAATGTTGACAGATGACATTACCTTTTGATACTAGTCTCATACTCAGTCCTCTGTTTGCTCAGTTCTGTCTTTAGCTCCACCACCAAGCTCTGTAAGGCCCTGGAGCACTGGGCAGAATCTCGGGAAGCTGCAGCCAGGTCACTCTGTTCGCTGCTGCTGCTGCTGCAGGCTTCAAACCTGTCCATGCTGTTCTCCAGATCTGCTGTCTTGACCTCGCTCTGGGACAGCGAGCCCTGAGTCACCCACTCGGTTTTTAGGGAGCTTAAAGTAGAAGAGTCACTGGCCCGGCAGGCTGGGCAGCTGCTCACTGAGTCCATCACGGAGATCTCACAGGATGATGTAGACCAGGAGGTGCTGGCCATGCTGTGTGTGCTGAGGGACAGGCTGGATGAAGGGACATTGTCATAAGTGGAGAGTCTCTGGGAGGAGCACGAGTCTTTCACTCGCTCCCCAGAGGCGGTCCGGCGATGGCCCCGGAGGGAGTACAGGCCATTCATCAGCCAGTTCCCACTGGAGGAGAGGTTGGGGATGTCTAAGGATGAGCTGCCCAGCTTTGGACTCACGGATCGTGCTCCCTGCTGGCGGAAGGAATATTTCCATGGAGGCAGAGTCTGCACTCTTTTGCTGGGGCTCGTGGCAGGTTGAGTCGATTTGCCGCTGTGCTCTGGAGGAGTGATTTTCACTGCAGGTCCTGAAGTGGCCTCGAGAGCCACAGCATTGCCAGGAGGCAAATCAGCAGGGCTGGCAGCGCTGTGGTGTGACCTGCTGTCCTCCCCGTCCTCCTCGGAGATCCACTCGACAGTGCTGCGCTGGCGCATGGGTCTGATTTCCAGCTGGCTCCCTGGCACCTCCGCCTGAGGAACAGCGAAGATCCGGCCCTGCTCACTTATCAGGACTGTCATCAGGTGCTGAACCAGCGAGGTGCCTGTGGATGGAAACACAGGCAAGCAGGTGAGGAGACGTGCAAGACCTCTGCACTCACCCCAGCCTGTTTGCACGACTAGGTTGCACCCAATTTCTTGGTCTGAATAGGCCCAGAGCTACTGCTTATGGAAAAACCACAAATTTCAGCTCAGGCCTTCTGCTGCACTCAGTGTAGAGAGAAACTTGCAGGAAGTATGACATCTGCATTATACATGCACTTGCAGAGAGTGTACAGCAAGTGGAGAAAATGCTCACAATTATTTAAATCCACAGAAATGTGCTGCCACTGTTTTCCAGGAGCAGAGCAGACCATTATGAACTAATAGAGAACACCACTTACCGAACCTAATATAAAGCACTTCCTACAAAAGAGAAAAACCTTTAGAGGACTGAATAAGCAATTCTACTTTTAAGTATTGCCTCAAATAGAGAATAAGGCAAACATACTCAAGGTTCAAGGCAAGAGCCTGATTTTATTGATGAGTTTTTGACCTCATAGCAATATGTACTGAGCTCACCTACCACTTACATTTTATGTCTGTGAATGCAGGAAGAGAACTAAATGTCTTGAAGATAAGGGCATTCATAACAATTTAGCTGTCAAACATTGAGTATTTCTGTTTGAAACGCATGGTTTAAATTGAAGAGAGACACAATTAGAGTGCTTTTTGTTAAGATCTCATTATTAGTTTATTTTGGAGAATAATATCTTTTTGAAGATAGAAACAATGGAGTCTTTCCACTTCTATGTTACTTTTATCTAACCATCCTCAACTAAATTCTCAACTAAAATAAAACATTGCCAATCCTGTTATGAGTAAAATGATTAAGTCTAAAAATCCAGCCTACATATCCCAGTTTTTCTACACTTCAGATCTGTGGCAATACAGAATTCCAGGTCAGATCACTGTAGTGTTTTTATATGATGATTAGGAGAGACCCAGCACCTGCATGTGTGCACCTACACACAATACAGGCACCTCTGCCATCGAATGAGCTGCAGAATGAAATGCCTGAGGTGATCTGAACCCAGACTTGTCCCCTGTGCCAGCTGAGCAGAGGGTACACTTCTGGCCCAGTGGCCACTAGGGGAAGTCCCAGCATCGCACACAGGCTGATTTCAGCTGTCACCACCTCCAGCACTGAATAACAAGCACTGCTCCCACACTCCCTTCTCCTCCCAGATTTTTATACCTTCCACATTTCCAGGGGAAGGAATCAAAGTTACCCTTAATAATATGGTCCACACCTCTGTGGTAGGCTTCGAGTCCCTAAACTACTATAATATGTCAGGTCATGCTCTGAAGTTGTCCTGTTGCCTTACAGTGAGTTGCCATCGAGGGGGACACATCCACACATCACCTGTGAAGAGCTAAAGGCACTGCTGCTGCTAAGGCATGACAACAGTGGCCTTCTGTGAAGGATTTGCATCACATAAAATGCCATGTCAGCTGTCCCTGACAGCTAGAGAGCAGAACCAGAGCCAAGTTCATGCATCCTGGGCACAGCATCTCCATCTGTGCCTAATTAATTCATCAATTCATTTTGCAAGTTTGCCAAAATCCTACAGAACTTTATGCAAAAACCTCGCGAAAACTTGCACCACAGTAGTTGTGTTTCAGTGCAGTCTGGGAGAGGAGCTGTATCCCAGCCCTAATGTCAGCCTGCTTGATTCATATGGAAACAAATAATTTTAAAGCTTCAGATTTTTTACATCCAAAATTAACTGATTTTCAACTCTTTTTTTTTTTTTTTTGAGTCTGTGAAGTTTTGATCCATACAGCCTCCTTAGAAGACAACACTTCTAAGACACTTCTAGTTACAGCCATTGTGCCACAGCCAGAACTACTACCACTACTACTCTCCTCATGGCCTGGATGTTCTCTACAGGGAGCTGTATAACTGCTGAAATGCACCAACACTAAATGATTGCAGTTTGGTACTTAGGCAAAGTCCTGAAAAAACAGCTGAGCTTTCATTTTAGCAGTAGATTCAAAAAGAGTTTCAAGGGCACAGAGGCATCTCCACAGGAATGTATGGCTTTCACTTACAGTTCCAAAACACAGCTGCTGTGCCATCCCCCCAGAACAGCACCTACCTTCCATCATGGTCACTGGATCCTCCATTTTGGGCCGCAGTATGTTTGGTCCAAATACTGTAGCCAGGTTCTGGACACTCATCTTGTTAATGCTGGAGTGAGCCTGAACTTCATCAAGGAACCTTGAAAAGTCCCCCACAAAAATGAAAGGATGAGGGAATTCATAAGTCACTTCTCAGACTATAAGCATTCAGTTTTGTCCTTTTTTCATACAACCCTGACACCTGAAATGATTTGAGGAACTACTGTAGCTTAGATACTCAGTATAACCCCAGATCCCTCCTAGTGGGTCTCCTATGAACCAGAGAAGACAGGATGTTTTCTGCCAGAAGTACCCACCTAGCAGGGACCCAGCCATCTACTGGGTCTGAAAGGACAGATTTTTGCATTTTTATAGGAATTCTCAAATTACATGGATTGACTTTGGTGAATTTTCACTTACAGATAAAACAGCAGTAATAAGTCATCCTTGTCCGAGAATTAGCAGCCTGTGGAAAGAGCTTTGTGGCTTGGCTTGAATCTAACAAAATACAGATCACAGAATCATAGAATGGTTGGAGTTGGAAGTAGCCTTTAAAAATCAAACTCTTTCCAATCCCCAGATAGAGAGGCAGCCCAAGAACTGGGAAAAATCAGCAGAGATGAAAGGAGACAAGGCTGTGGGGTCCCTGGTAATCCAAGAGGAAGCCACTACTAACCCCACTTCCAAACCAGAGCAAATGCCACACTGGCTATTCTGATTGCATCTGCTACTCAGCTTCTGTCATAAACCTTCCAAGTGTGCAGTATCTGGAAGAATTGTCTATCTTTAGTGATGTGTAGGTGCTTCTGAAATAAACAATATAACGTATTAGTATCATTCATGCCTGCTGCCAAGGCTGCAGGTGGCAGCAATTTGCTTGGCTGATCCTCTTGGATAAACCAAGAGCTTCCTTCGGGCAGGCTGCATTCACCTCCACGTTTTTTTTTAGAGGAGTTGTAACTTACACTTAAGTGGTTCTTGAATATTCATACTTTCAGAGTATATTATTTGCATATAAGACAGCCTCACAAAACTTAGAGACTTTTCCAAGTGTTAATTAATTTCACTTACTTGCATATGTATTTGAGGAGGTTGTAGTTGGCTTGGGGCAAATTCTTCACCTGTTTGACCAGCTCCTGAGTACCCTGAGGGACAGGAAAAACAAGAAGCAGAGCTATTAATGTAAATGCTACAAAGCAGACGTGACTTTCCTTCAGGACTATGAAGTCCTCTTTCCACAGTCAAATGCTGAACAACAGATGATAACACAGTTGCTTTGGTTTAGAAGAGGTGTCATCCAGTGTGTTGTGCCTTACCAAATCCAACGTCCGGAACTTAATTCAGTTCTCAGTGGAAATCTTTCTGTAAACTTCAATGGTTGATATAGAAGCCTTCATTTAGTGAGGGCTGCCAGCCTTCAAACTGCCCACTGGCATTGGTATCAGTGTACCAGCAGATGTGCCTTTGCCTATTTGAAACTTGGAGGCACTGAGTGTGATGCCTTAAGTTTTAGCTTTCATATTTTCCAGTTTCTGTACTGCATTAGTATGTAACTCTGAACTTCATATAAAGTGTTGGCAAGTTCTCTTCACTGTTTAGTCAGACAAAACAATCCTTTTCTAGCCCGAGAACCAAGGACACCATTGTAGCCTCAGGCCCAAAAAGTGTAAACAGCAGCAAATTGAGGAGAGCAATCTGGGAGGATGGGACTGCAGAACCTGAAGCTGTAATTGGACAATTAACTCCAACACGTAAATGGACAAAAACTTACAAAAGTGTCAAAACTCGTGACCAGGTGTCCATCTTGAGTCCATCTTGGGCAGAGCCCCAGCCAGGCTCTTGTGCTGCCCAAGGTGCATCCTTTGAAGGCCTTTTAATAAATACCTACTTTATTCCTTTAACTCAGTCTAGCCTCTGTTCTAGGTCAGCGTCTCAAGGCATCAAGTGCAGTATAAATACATTGCAGTAATGCTCAGTTGAGCAGAGGAAAGCTTTTTCTTAAAAAAGCTAAATGATTCAAAGTCAACTGCCTCCTTTTTAATGACGTTCTTCCATTTGCAGTCATTCTGACCTGGGACATACTTCCTCACAAAATTTCTGTCTTTACATTAAAATGTAAGATGACACATCAGCTGCAGGACTGACTTAAATCCCCGAAGCTACTTAAATCATCCAATGAAAACCTCTGACTCAGGAGGCTGTTGTCCTGCCACAATCCCAAATACCGTTTGCTTGTTCCTGTCAATGCTGCTGTTGCCCTGGAAATTTGCTTATTTTTGGAGATAACTAAACCTTTTGTGGAAAAACAGATACCAAACCACCTTTAAGCTGCTGACTAACGATGGAGAAATTCCAGAAGCAAATGGTTCAAAAAAATTGCAGCTGAACATTAATTTCAAACTCTCCTTGAATTTTTAAGGACTGTTAGGAAGGGAATCCTGTTGGCCAAACTCCTGCAGTTTAGTCCTGATTTATCCGGCCCAGACAAGTCAGAAAGATCTGTTGAGCAGTGCCTATTCCTGTCTTCCTCCTTATTACTTAAATATACAGGTACTTTTTTATTCTGTACATCCCAGCATAAAAAAAAGTTCTCTAATAAAAACCCAAAACTTAAAATTCTTAAAAGCAGTAACCACTTTATAGTTCCTTACCTTAAACACTATGCTGGTTTAATGGTGACAGCCATTAAAAGGCCAGTCTCTTCTGAAAATCTCAATCTTCTTTTTTAAACTTCTAAAATTTTTTCCATCAAGGACAGCTGCTACTGATGTGAAGGCTAAGGTCAGTTGTTCAGGTCAACCAACTTTCAAGTGACAAGTTTGAACCAGAACTAGGTGAGCTAACAGACCTAATTTCCTCTTGAATTTTGCTCTGTAACCCAATTTATTTCAAATAGGGAAATCAAGATGGTATTTGGCACTGTATTTCAAGTGCTCTGAATTAAAATGCCATTGGCTCCACTGGATGTAAGAGAAAACTTTGGAACAGAAACTTAGGCAGCTATGGATAGCAGGAAACATGATCTAAAGGTAAAAGATGCTACCTGAAAGAAAAAAGGGTTCTAAAAATTTATAATCCATGCTTTGTCACAAGGACTCTCAGGCACAGTATTGCACAGAGTATCTTTATATTCATCGAAGTACAAACACCTGACAGGTAAAAAAAGCTCTCTCTCCTACTGCAGCATTTATCAGCCCTGCCAGATTTGTCCTTACCAAGGCCTGGCCAACAGAAGGCAGAGGCTCAGCCTAGGAACATCACAGTGACAGCACAGAGGAAAATACCAGCTTGAAACCTCTGTAGTAACAAACAGCACTGATCATTCCCAATGGCTGCAGCCCAGCAAGCAACAGAAGCACTGCACTGTTATTTATCATGGGATTTTGCAGAAATAACTCTTACCTCCTTGAAAATGCTGCTTTCCAATGAATGATCCCAAACCCAAGGATTTTGCAATGTATGTAACAGATCAGCACCAATTCTCAGCTTCTAGTTTGGCTGGAAAACTAGCAACACTTTAGATGTTCATAAAAAATTCAGATGCCTCTTTAAAAAACACTTGAAGCTTTGTAGTCAATCCACTGAACTGCTGTGTGCACCTTTAGAGTACAGGTAGCAATAAAGGCTAAAATACCACCATATCAAGGCAGCTCAGACTCAAATGAGTTTTTAGGCTTTTGAAGATCTCTCTTGCTCTAAATTTTCAAACTCTCCTCCCAGTCAGTTGGGATCAGAATCAAATCTTTTATAATGCTGTAGTCCTGAAATACCTGGAGACCTCAGCACCACCCAAGGTCTCTGTTATGACCCTGTTTGCACTCGAACACCAAAGGTCAGCTGGGGGCAGAATGAAGATGAAAAGCAATTTGAATAAAAACTTAGGGCAGTACTGAAGCTAGGCCAGCTTAATAATCACCACAATAATTCCTATCCATAGTCACAGTGCAGCAATATGAGGTGCCAGCATTTTTATCCAAAAGGCTATTTTGCTGTAAGCAATTCTGGTTTTTTTGAGTGTGAGGTGAGGGTGGCCATACAAAATGAAAATTATATTAAGAGTCCAGAAGTCTCATTCAAAACTTTCAAGTGAAAAATTAAAAGAAAACAGTACTTAAAATGAAACCAGTACAATTACATTTTTTTTCAAAATACTTTTACAAAACAAAACATTTGATTTTTAAATTCCCTGCTTACCATTACGTGTTAAAAATCATGGTTCCAATGGAACCACGTTTCTGAGCAGGGGGATTTTCCATGTGGGAGGCGAGTCAGGCCCCACAGGCTAGGTATGACTTTGTGCTGCGTTCTGCTCCACGTGCTACTGTGCACGTACAGCCTCTCCACCCCTGCCCTGTGCACTCCACCTTGCTTTCTGAAAAGGTAAGCAGCCCATGCTGAGCTTCCAGGTTTCCCTGACAAAACCAAAATTGCTTATGTTTACAGCAGCACCTTAACAAAACAACTCTGTGCTATGAGCAGTGCTGTATTTTCTAAATGTTCATTTTGGCTACCTAGTGCTCCCCATTGCCTTCCTAACCTACAAAGAATTCTGCTCTACAAGTCATTAGAGTCTGACCTTGCTCACACAGATGTTGCTTCCCAAACTGCTGCAGCCTGTGCAGACAAAATCAGGCAAACAACGTAGTTAATAAGCTGAGCAGTGATGTACAATTATGTTTGCCCAATTTGGCAGTGTCTCTACTCTTGTGCAATAGTGCTTAATGGATCCAAAACTTCCCAGTCTGCACATCTTATGACCAAAATCAAACCAGCTCCACTGCCTTAGAAATGCTGCTGTTTCTTGTGAAATAACTGCTGTGGGCTCTGTAACACAGCACCCTGCAGAGATGCCTGAGTTCACTAAGGATAAGGCAGAAAATGAGCAAGTTTTGGAGGAAGCAGACACACACCTCTACCTACTTAAATACAACACTAGTGCACAGGCACCCTGGTGTGGCTGTGTCCAGAATGCAAGTACATATCCACGTGTGGTAACATGCTGTGTCATGCAAGAAATTTGCTTTCTCACAGTTGACTAGAGGTTATATTATTTGAGTGTTATTTGCCTTTTAACCATAAAAAACTTATATTGCCACATATGATGCATTTGATGCATGCAAACAAGCATCTTCCTGTGGGCATCATGAAGGGCAATCTCCCCAGAGCCTTCTGCCACTTGAACTGAAAGTGAACCCCAGACTTACAGTGAGGAAGAGTCTTTGTAAATCCTGCCAGAAACAAAGACAAGACCACACACAGAAAAGGGACAGAACTCTGGACCACAACTTACAAGCCCTCAGGCCTTTGCTTCTTTAGCAAAGACACAAGTAACAGCCCTTGCAGCTTCTTTAAACTTCTCTTCTAGAAGGTGGTACCCACATCAGACCAGATCTAACGTGCCTTTGCAATCTGCAAAGGGCTAAGGGAGCACCACAATATGGATGAAAGAGATCAATCAAACATATTGTAAATTATCCTGTTCCATGACTGCCACAGACTTTTTGTTTTTTGTCAGCCCTTTTCCTTGCCTGGAAACCAAAGAGAAGAACATAATAAGAAGGTTCTGGCAAAGTATACATAGCATTATTTATCCCCCCCGATTCTGGGATAATATCATAGCCTGCCTTCTCATAGTGCCTTTCCTCTAAGAAATACAAGGACCATTGCACTGATCCATATCTCATCCACCAAAATCTTTGGGAAGGAGAATATACTGTTCTGAAAAATAAATGGAAAACACAGACAAAGGGAGTGACTCCATACAGCTTATTAGTGAGTAAACAGCAAAGCTGGAAAAGGAACCCAGATTTCCTCCTACCTTGCATCTCTTGCCAATTATGCTACACAAGAGATTTGCTCAGAAGAAAGAAGCACCAGGCTACAAGACTGACTTTTTTTTTTTAAGCAGCAGCCTGTGACAACAGCACCCAATTCACAGCTTCAGGAAAATTCAGGGAAAGGTTCCCAGGGACTTCACTGATTTAAATCAAGTTTGAAGAGATGAGGAAAAAACCTATACTACATTGATTCTTGGGAACATTCTCTGAGGAAGCAGATTAGAAGGATCACTGACCTCTCCCTCATCTTTTGAGAGTAGCTGTCCACAAGAAAGAAAGTCTTCGTATTTGGCAAAGGGGATGACAGGCTCTGGCAGCTCTCGAAGGTAAAGCTTCAGGAGGGACGCCACAGTGTGAACATCTGTGTTGCTGCAACAGAGAAGAGGGAAGGAAATTTAGAAACCCACACTACCTCAAAGCTTGATGCCTTTTGTTGGGGGTGCATCAAGGTCCCTCTTAGGGACAGGGACAAAGTAGGCACATGGAAGGAAGCTCTTCTGCCAGTCATTGGTACTAGGCAGGAAGGTCTGCCTGGGAACAAGGGAAATCTCCATTCTATCAAGACAGAAATGCACCTCAGGTAACACAGGAAGGGACATGCCCATGATACTGCTTAAGGCAGGGTGACACTGTGGTTCCTCTGCCAGTGTGGACCAGGAGTGTGGGGAATAGTGCAAGCAAGTGCCCAGTGATCACACAGCATTGGCAACAGAGCTCTGCATCCCTATTCCATGGCACATAACCTCTGAGCCTCTCACTGATCCTTCCTGATACTCTCCCCAGCCAGGACACACATACAGCTGATGGTGGGCTGGGCTCCCACGTGCCCTGGTCAACATTCAGAAAAAATGGAGGAAGCTGTATTTCCTCCAGGTCTTCTATTGCCCTTTGGTATGGCTGTCTGGGTTGTGGTTCCTGGAATTTCCTAGCCCACCTGTTATGAGAGGATATCAGCTTTTATTTTCTCTCCCAATCCAGGAACTTATTTTTCCTCTTTTTTCTCCTTTGCTTTAAAGTTGGGGTTGAGGTGTCAGATCCCATGATGAAGATGAACCCTTTCCAACTACCAAGCTTCTGGTGCATGGTGATACCTCTCCCTCATTCCAATTTTCCTGTTGTACAACATTGTTAATCATTGCAGATGACCTCCTCAAAGGTTTTGACTATTGGAAGTCTAAACAAATTCTGTCACCAGCTCTTCCCTACCCACTATTGCTCTGACAGTCTTTAAAGAATTCTGAGAAAAATGTATCAGTGAACATTGGGCAAGAGAGCTTAAATCCTCTCTTCTCTCCAAAAGCTGAATCTCTTTACTTAGTATGTTTCTTTTTTGGAACACACAGCTAAAACAAAACTGGAAAAGCTACAACAGGAAACTGTCAGCAGATACCACTTACTCCTAATCCTGCTAATGCTATTCCTATTAAATGGTTCTATCATATTTGAGAATATCACAGTTTCACACAGTGTTTTTCTTCAGTTGATTATAGTGTTTTACAAATGAGATAAGTACTCTTATTCTTTTTTTTTCTTAAGTGTGGAGTTTCAGGCATGGACGGTGGATCTGACTATCACTGAGGAGCAGAGCCCAGAACAGAGCTTCAGGGCCACTGCCTGCAGTAACTGTTTCACCCACAATGCTGTATGAAATACAGCCAGGCTTTCTGTGGCACAAAAGTGCAACAGGAGCAGACTGCTGCAGGTGCTTCCAAAACAGCAACACCTGGCCTTTCATAAGAACATTGGAAAAAAAAGCCTTTTAAAATTAAGTATTTTAATTGTCAGTCATCACAAAGGTTTGATCCACCATGGGGCAGGCAGGCTATAAGCACCTGGGATATCACTGTAGTTATAAAAGACATCTAAAAGCACTAACTGCAGCTGGGAAATAAGAAAGGATATTCCTTTCACTGCACCTGATTTGGAAAGAAACATAAGGATTTCACACTTCTGCTGCCAAGGTATCCCAGCCATTCAGAGATAAGTTATAGTTACACACAGAGAAAATTAGGGTTGCCAGGAGGAGATGCATTTTATTTAGCCAGAGTGGAACTGCCTCTCCCTTACTGCTGTCCGTGACTACAAATACATAAGACAGACTGTATGTATACATGGGGACATGGTGCAATGAGCAAAAGGCAGTAACTGGGACACCCTCAGCTTTCCACTGCTCAGGTACTCCAGGCTTGCTGCCTTTGATTCTGCATGGAACCTTTAGTTACTGCATTAAAGGTGTTTTCTGTACCTGGGGTGGTAAGGCACTGGAAGAGATTGCCTAGAGAAGCTGTGGATGCCCCATCCCTGGAAGTGTCCAAAGCCAGGCTGAATGGGCTCTGAGCAGCCTGATCTAGTGGAAGGTATCCCTGCCCATGGCAGGGGGCTGCAAGGAGATGAACCTTAGGATCCCTTCCAATCCAAACCATTAGACAATTGTATTTTGCTTTAAAAATGCTGGCTAGAGGTTTGTTTTATCTACATAATAATGAAGTTAGATAAAGCTAAAGTGAAACATGAAATTGAAACTTTCACTCCTAATTCATTCCTTCCATAGATACTCCTGTTCCAGAGTATAAGCACTGAATTAAGAAAATTCTAATTCTGAACTAGAACACCCAGACATTCAATTAAAAATACAAAATAAAAATCCAATTTAAAAAACCCAAATCTTTTGTTTAAGAAAAGATTAACTGGGACAATTTGATGATTTCAAACTTATTTTTTTCATGAAAATATTTCTAAATGTTTGACACTTCCATTTAGGGAGCAAATAGTGTTTGTGGTTAGGAATCAAAGGAAGGAGGATGGGTGGTCTGGGAAGCTGAGGGAAGGGAAGAATTAGAAGAATGTTCCAAATAAACTCTGAAGATACACTTCCCAAGATGAGACCAAACACTGTTTCTGCCCACGCAGGAGAGAGTGCTAGCTCCTCCTGCAGTGGTGGGCAAGGAAGGTTTTGGCAATGTTGAGACTGGCTGCAAGTCCAGGGGAAGCAATCCCCCAAGGTTAATGTGTTGGTAATACACCAGATGCCACCAGCATCACCTGGAAAAATGGGGCTAGTGATTTCCAGCAAGAAATAGTGCCAGGCCTCCAAGACAAGATGCCAGATCTGATCTCATTTATGGACCTGTGATAGAGATCAGACCAGATCTACACAATGCCCTTGGATCCAAATATCCCTGAATTTCAGGGCTTGACCCTAACAGAGACCTTATTTCACAAAGGGCTATTAAGCTTTGCACAATGCTGACCTTCACTCCAGGCAGGATGTACGTGTGACAGAGTGGATGAAATGTTAGTTACAGGGTAAGGACAGTGTTTGGCTGGAAGGGCCTTGACAGCATCCACTTTTCTGATCATCTGACTGCATGAGGGCCAATGTAGAGCATTGCTGAGAGCTGCTCCTTCCCTTGCTGCCCTTGGATGGAGTGCTCAGAGACAGGGCTGACACTCTTCCCATGGGAACCGATGTTAAGCTGAGAATCTACAAAACAGCTGCTGGTTGGTGACTATCCTGAAACCTGGTGACAAGAGTCAAGATACTGCTCCAGGCAGATCTGCTGGGAGAATGCAACACCTGAAAGCAGTACATCACCTAGCTCACTTCTGTCACACCCACTTCTGTGATGGGATCCCACCAACTGCTCTGTTTGCTGCCCCCAAATCTAGCAATGCTTTTCATTCAACACGTGCTTAAGCTGAAACACTGGAGGAGCCCCACACAGACCAATGAGCTCTGCTCCACCACTGAGCTGAATAAAGGCCTCCACACCCACCACCATGCAGAAGAAAGCTCTATCAGTGCTTTCAGCAGAGAGAATGATGGTGTGGAAGGAACATGTAAGCTAGGATTGCCACTGCCTGGATGCTCCTGGCAGATTTTACATGCCCCACATACACCAGCCTGGATTTGGTGATGCCAACTCACCTGTCAAAAAGGGGTTTCTCTCCACAATCAAAAGAATCCTGCAGATCTTTGACAAGGTTGGCTTGTCCAGGCATCCGAAAGAGCCCCTCCTCTGTAAGAC
>VZTT01057552.1:15662-51087 GCA_013400855.1 Buphagus erythrorhynchus | reverse complement strand
GGTTCTTTTCTGCTTTGAAATAAAGCCAAAAGTTTACTAGCAACCTAAGGGTTATCTTTCCTTGTCATACCCTTATCTATAGCTAGGCCCTTTTGTTTGGTTTCAAAGCAGAAAAGAACTTCAGCATGCCTGGAACCACATCCTTAATCTCAAAAAGATTCAAGAGATACTAAAAAAATGAGCTAGCAGAGCCANCTACGTCAGCTGCATGTGCAGCTTATTCCACACACGTTAGGAGATGTGTGGGAAGATAATCAGGCTTACACCTGGCTGCTGCTGTACACAGCACATACACCCGCGCACGCGTGCGGTGCCTCACACACAGGCACTTTGTGGATATAAAGATTGTGTACGTGCTCACCTGCACAGGTAAGTGCCTGCTTTTACCTTCCCACTTTCATGCTTAAGTTCCCATTTATCTGTCCCTCTCACACATGAAAGCACTGAGAAAAAATCACGGGCAGACATTCAGAAATGCATATGCTTCCACAGCACAAAACACACACAAACCTTTAACTTGTTTCCCCTCCTCAGCCCACCCAAGCACAGAGTACGTGAATTACTGCAGCAGCAACAGAAAAGAGTTTCATGGTAGGAGCCATATGTACCTAAAAAAAGATACTAAACAATTCAGGCAGCAAAANGAACACAGAGGCTCATAATATAGTTAACACCTGTGCTGACTGCCAAGGCCACACTGCACCACTGCAGATAGGGATAAATCCTCGTGGACTACATGCTTTGCAAATCTGGCAGACTGATGTCACTCACATCCCCGAATTCAGACATTTAAATATTCTGCATATATGCAAAGACAAACACCTCTCCCCAGAACTATCTCCACATGCTAGCTTGGTATGCAGTAGTATTTTTGGTCACAGACTGTGTCCTTCCCATTCTTCCCCCTTCATAAATTCAGCTCCTATTTAAGAGTCTTAGCCTCTCTCTAAGGCTACACTTAAATATCTGCTTTTCCTCTAGCAAAAGAAAACCATAACAAATCTAAACTCTGGAAAACCATCTCATACCTCTCGTTCTTGTGCAGCACTCCGCTACATGACAGGCGCTGAGCTTCAAGCAGAAACCAGGCAGTGTCAGACAGCAGGAGCGGCAGAGAAAGAAAGTCCTGACTTCAGGCATCAGACACATTCTGAGTCCCAGCACTGGCAGCTTTCCATGCACCCAGCGCCACAGAGCACAGAGCAGCCCATCTGCCCTGCGAGATAATCTCGGCAGCACATCTGGTCTTAGCTCCACAACTCGGCATTAATTATGACTTGTGCAGAAAGCATTTGAAATATCCAATGGGATGCAGAGCTCCCCGGCTGGCTCGAGCAGGGAAGGGGAGAGGAGAAAGACAGGCAGGTAGGGTCTTGCCCACCCTCGAAGCAGCCGCCAATGTAAACAGCAGCTAAGTATGGGTCACAAGTTTTAACAAAGGATCCCCCATCGGCTCTGTAATATATTCATGCTCTAATTGCTTGTCAGATCTATTCTAGATAGCTGGAAAAGCTGAGCAACAGTTGCTGTCTGCATGCCACACTTTGGATCCTTCCTGATACAGGCAATATTACTGTGCTGCAGGCAACCTGGTGCCCTGGTCTGGCCTCCCATCTGCTTTCAAAGCACCAGAAGCAGAAACCTAGTTTTGGAAAGGAATATTTTCCCACAGTAGCCTTAGAATGCTCTGAGAGTACCTCCACAGCTCTGGGACACGTTGGAAAATCTAACAAAGCTTAGGAAAAGTTACACTCCTTGACCTGTGCAGGTTTTTTGATGCTTACTTGCCTTTGCTTTAGCTCTTTACAGAGAAGAAGCCTGAATGAAGAGCTCAGCTGAATAACTGGTAGAGGAAGGCACAACTCCTTACATGTGAACCAATACCCAGGCACTTTACTTGCAGGAAAACATTCACCCCCCTCTGGTCCTGCTCTCAGGGTAAGAAGCATGTCATTAACAAAAACGCTTACCATGCAATGCCCTGTGCAGTTACACAGAGGTCAGGCCTCAACCCATTCACAAAATGCACTCATGTGACTGCAGATCTGCAGCAGTCACCATGCAAAACCCCTGCACCAGGCTTCTGAGTAATTTTATCACTAATAGCTAAGTTTTCTCCCTCTGCAGGAAAAAAACCAACAAAAAAACCAACCTGTCTGCAGCTGCTCACCTGCTTTGGCTGTAAAAACATCAGTGGTCATATACATAGCACATTCACCTGAACTTAGTGGCCACCACTTGCGTAGCTACACTGTGGCCCCGTTTGAACCCACATGTGAAAGAAGATACTGATACAGCAGACAAGCTATGAGATTCTAGCCAGTGAGACTATTCTATTGTGAGTGTTGTCTCACAATAAACTTTTCTATATTATCTGTTTTGACCAAAAGCTCCTGAGCAAAAGAGTGCCTCTCACCATAAGTGAAGGCAGTACCAGGATCAACAGCTTCAGTTCTTGAACATGGTGTGATTCTTGGAGCTGTCACATGCAGAGCAAGAAGCTGGGACTTTGATGATCCCTTCCAAATCAAAATATTCTATGACTGGCAAAATAGTAAGGTATTCCTTAACTATTTAAGGTGTGGTACTGCACAGCTAGACATGAAAAGCCCAGTCAAGTACACCAGACAGTATTTAAAGCACACTAAAGATGGAAATCCTTAAACCAAAGGTACAATTGAGGTCCTGAGTATTCTTCACCCTTTTATTATCCTCTCTTCCCTTGTGGTGAGCACAGCAGGCTACAGGCTGGGGAGAGCCTGCCCACAATGCTAACTGGTGAGCAGGACAAACCTGCTTGTAAATGGCTGAGGCACCACCAGAATTTCTGGCACTTCTGGAATAATACCTCAAATTGTGTCACATCTGCTAATAACATCATGGAGCCTAGGACTCAGTGTTTGGGATGGGAGCACAGGAGATAGCAAATGCAGACTTTTGTTCTTCCATTCACTTCTCCATTTCTGTTTTCCATATCTCAAAACACAGGAACAAGAAGGTATCCAAAGAAACAGAAAGTCATGCTGTTTAACATGGATATTGTTATACCCAAAGTACAATTAACCCGTGAAATTCACAGCCTCTCTGTGCCGAGGAACATAGCATGACTCAAAGCACAATCAGACTTCAGCAGAACTTACAATGCTATGAGATGATGAAGCTGAGGCAAACTTCTCCAAAGAGCAAACAGAGCTCTGATGAGAAAAAAGCTGGAGCAGATGCTCACTCACATAAGCATCAGAAGTAGAGCAGAAAATGGCAGCTGCTTCAGTGCTGCTCCCTGCACAAGGGAACTCTGCAGCTACAGGTATCCTGTGACAGCAACACTGTGCTGCACACTCCACAAGTAGCACCTGTCTTCTTATATGAAACTCTCAGTCCTTTTAAAAACATGGTGTTAAAATTCATGACTTAGACTATGGAATATGATGAGACTGGAATAAAAATCACTATACATATATATAATTTTTCTTCTGTGTTTTGAATTTGCACACTTGGATCCTGCTTTCTCTGTTAGCCACATTTGTCAAAAATGAAATCCAAGGTTCACACATAATCACTGGGTTGCAGGGGCTGCAGACTCCAGAAGTATACTTGATACTGCAAGAATAGCAATAGAATGCAAATAATTTTCCACGTTGCATATAAAATGTCATCGAAGTTTTCACCTGGAGATCTCCCTATACACATGTGCCAAGGAGAGAATGAGTAATGGAGACTGAACTCCCTCTTTCCCCACTGGTATGACTTGTTTAAGCATAGAAAAGTTTAGCAGATCTTATTTTCTAAATAACAATTTAGGATTATAAAATTGTTCAAACATTACACCTCCCATGAAATTGCTGCTGGGGAGCTGGAGGCATTTTCTTTCCCAGTGCCATTACAGGGAGAGAGCCTCAACTCTCATGAGCTAGCACCACTGCAGTTATTCTGTTGCAGGTACCAGAACAGGTAGAAAGCATCCTGCCTTTCCAGCCAGCCTGGAGGCTCGTAGTGAGGTGTAAAGTTCACTACAGCACACACAAGCTCTGAAAATCCAGGTATGTTTCAGGCTTGGCATCTAACTCAGGTGAAATTCAGTCTTCAGTCTGGTTGCAACAGACAGGAATGGTGAACCTGCATGAACTCAGTATTTCTCCTCATCTCTGACTGTGAGCAAACTTGTTGGCTTGCACAGGTCTAGCAAGTGCCCATGGGGTGTGTATATTTTTAGATGCTGGCTTAGAGGATTAGCTAATATACAGTTACACTCAAGCAGATCTGAGCTCTCTCAGATCTAGGAAATTGCTCTATTTGTACAGAAAGGGCCAAGTATCAAAGTTAGAACCATAGCTGAAGTTACCTATTGTTCAAGAAGGTTGAACCTTGTACAGACTCATTTTTTAACTCAGGTAAACTGGGACGCTTGAACATCTTTTATCTGCTGAAAGCTGGCTGTGAACTGGCTAGAGGTGATCAGTCACAGAGCTGAACCCAGCAGGAAAAACTTCAGCACTAATGTCTTCTCTACAGAAATTTCCCCATTTTCTCCCTCTCCAATCACTTTGGTCATATCCTACTCTGAACAAAATTACGTCCCCACACCCCTCACTTGCTCTGGGGTTGGGGTCTCAACCTTTGCTGGTGAAATTAAATCTTTTGAGGATAAACAGGCTTCTGTTTACTGACTGATAAAACAGTTCACTCTGGGTTAAAGATTTGCGAATAGCTATGCTCACCTTTCTACCACAGTAGATTCTTCATAACCTGTGTGATGTGTCTTCCCATCTCTCTAAAATATGCCAGGAAAGGAACTGACTAAGCAGCACTGTAAATTTCCCAGTGATAGACTGACCAGTTTATGTTCCAAACTGAGATTGTAACTGTGCTCACAGAGAAAAGATGATAAACAGACCTAAACATCACTTAACCACAGCACTCTGAATCCACAGCCAATCCCCTGTTTTTATTGCTCTAGTTCTTTCTAAACAAAGGCAAGAGCATTTAGAGAACAAAACATCAAGAGCAGCAAAAAATGCCTTTCAGCAAGCAGTGATTGGGACCAATGTGCCCTGGACAACTTCTTTCTCCCCACAACATAAGATCATATTTTACAGAAATTTTTACTTATTGACTCTTGCATGTGTCTCTGTACATTTGAAAGACAGCGTCCATACAATTGTCTAAAGCTATGTCTGTAGAAAGCATTCAATCAGCAGGTCACCTCTTTCAAGTGGTGCTGCTTGTTGATCCCCACCTGCACAGAAAAGCTTTACAAAAATTCTGGGTGTTGGTAAAAACTAGTTATGACATAGTGCAATTGCTGCTACCAGTGTCTCGTCACTAGAGATGGATGAGAATTCCAGCTGTGGGTTCAAACAGAAGGAGTCTGAAACCTCTAGGATGGAATAAAATTATTCACTTGGATTTCTGGCCATCCAGAAACCTGGCAGGGACTGTGATCCAGACTCACAGCCAACATTTAGCACATTAGGCACTTTTATCCATTCAGAAAGCCAACAAGCTTATGTCCTGAAGCTTTTCCGTATCCAAGCCTTTCCATACCCCAAGGCTGATAACCTAAGCACAATCATTCATTGAGATGCAGACAGGATCAACACTGAACACATGGATGTTTATCCAAACCAAAATTTACCACAAATACCTCTGTCAGTCTCTAACTTTCAATTGTAAAACTCACAACCAGGTCAATTGTATATGGTTTCATTTTGTTGCATCCTCAAACTCCATTGATGATGAAAATCTGTTACCTAATTCCCATTTATTTATCTTTATCCTCCACTGTCCAGCTAAAATCCTCACCAATTTACAGCTTTACCACCTGGGCAATAAGGTCAATGTCTAAGTTCCAGCAACAGCTGAACCTGACCAGCTGTGCTTGGGAAAGGGGCAGAATTAACTCCTATTTGTAAAATAGGTAAAACACTTCAGTAAATTTGTGAGCCTTTAAAGAGCACTTCTAGAAGTGGTAAAGAGCTGAGTGTTCCCTTCTCTAACCTGCAACTGAGAAGACTGAAGGGGAAATTGCAAGTCCACTTACACAATGATGAAGTAGAAGAAAAAAGGAGCAGCTGTGGGTGGGAGAAGGGTAACGTTAGAAAGAACATAGGAAAAGAGAGACAGAGTGAATTTATTCCTTCTCAACTCCTAAATGGTTAAAATTGCAACTTGCAAGGAGCCAGCTACCATTCCCTTTCATTCAGTAATCACATATTCTCATAACATTCATCAAAGGACTAATACATAGAAATTAAAATACTTGCCTGCAAGCTGAGAAACACCACAGGAACACGTTTGTCCCATTAATACACTGCCAGGACGTGCAGTGACAACCACCAGGGTTTTAAAGACTGTCAGCTCTCAAATGTCAAACATGAATCTAATGATTACAGGAATAGTCTCACCGAGAAACAGTGCAGGGGTGGTACTGGTCAGACTGTGTGCTACAGGCAGTAGCCACCTACAATATAACAAATGCACAGCCACTGTCAGCTCTCCACGGCACATCATAGCTGAAGAGGAGAGCAAACACAAACCCCATCACACTTTATCTAAAGCTGAACTACTCTTTGTAAAATGGGCATACTAAGCTAGTGACCAGAAATCTTTCTTTGACTGTCCAGGCAGACTTAACTCCTATGAACACATCTAATTTTATTTTTAATTAATCAATTCTTTTTATTTCTGCATCTTGTCACAATGAGCTTCACAATCCATTGTGCACTGCATGAAACACGAATTTTTCTTGGTGTAAACCTCAGGACTGTGTAAATGTTCAAATTCTCCTTAGATGTGTCATTTTATCCATCAGATTTTCCTGCAATATTCTCTTTTCCCAGCACCTTTTCAAAGTAATTTTTTTTTTTTTGAGGAAAGGGCTTCAGATAGATTTTACATCTTAATTGCTTATAAAACCCCTGGAATACAAGACCATTTTGGGGCGTACCTTGTATTAAGAATTCTACCCTGAGCTTAAAGAACCTTTCCTAGCACAAGTTTCATTCAAATTAAAACATACCCATATGATGTTTCTTTTTATCAAATCAGCATTTCCCAACCAAAAGAAGTTCAATCAAGCAAATCCCATGAAAAGCTTTACCCTGCTCACCTGCAAATATAACAGAGGTAACTTCTGTTTGTAGTTTTTCCTTATTCTGCTATCTGGTTGAACAGAGGCACTGAGAAGCTGCCTGCCATTCCCCAGCTCAGGGTTCTTGCTTTTTGGTGCCCCTGACTGCCCATGGTAACAGATAAAGGATTAGAAATTAATTCACCTGATGCCAAATTTCATCATCCTTCAGAAGTCACTGGAATTAAGCTGGCTATTGACAGCCAGGGACAGTGCTGCAGTGCAGAACTCGTGCTGCTGCCTAGAGCTTTGGAAAGCAGTAGTGGGGGACTTTCCCTTGAGGAGCCCTGACACAGCACTCCAAGAACACCCAGTTCTGCTCTGGGATGACCAAGCTACTGCATCCAGACCAGCCTGGGCACTAGTACTGAATGTCACTGAAAGCCTTGAGCCAGCAGCTTTAGAGGTGAAATGCAAGGAGCAGGAGAGCAGGATCTGACTTACAGAGGTAAGATCATTAAAAGTCAGTAAGGAACATCTAGACATACTTTAGTTTGGATTATAGTTTTAGACTTTTCCATCAAATATTTCTACACACGATACACCAACCTTGATAAGAACCACTCTGACCCTTCCCTTTTTCAGGCTAAACAATCCAAACCTCCTCAGATTGTCTTAGCATTTTCTTGCATAATCTTTTAATCATTTTAGTGGCCTTTCACTTGACTCACTCCAGTGATCCCATGGCCTTCTTGTCCCAGGCAGCCCAGAACAGGACAAAACACAAAATATGTTGAATTACTAGTGCTGAGGTGAAGGCTCACCTCCCTGAACCTGCTGGCAATGCTCTTCCTAAAGCAGCCCAGGATTTGCTGGCCACAAGGGTGCATTGCTGGCTCGTGTTCAACTTGTCCCAGAGCATCCCAGTTCTCTGCAAAGATGCTTTCCAGTCAGCCAGCTCCCCATGTGTGCTGTTGCCTATGCTCATCGTGTGCAGGTGCAGGACTTTGCATTACTCTCTGTTGAACTTCCTCAGGTTCCTGTTCACTCCTTCCTTCACCCTGGTGAGACCCCTCTAAATGATGACACAAACATCTGATGCACCAATCAGCTCTCCCAATATCGTCTGCAAGCTTGCTGAGGGTGTACTCTGTCCTGTTAGCCAGGTCATTAACAAAGCTGTTAAACAGTACTGGCCCCAGTACTGCCCTTTACATCCCTTGCCAGATTCAGCTCCAGATTTCTTTAGCCTCCCTAAGTCCACTCCTGCATGCTCAAGAATTTCTCTGTATTCCTCCTCTTAGGTCACCTGTCCCTGCTTCCACTTCTATGCTTCCTTTTTAGCTAATGAGCTTTGTCACAAGCATCTTGTTCAACCATGCAACCTCTGCCAACTTTGCTCAGTTTCCTGCACAAGGAAGAGGACTATTCTTGAGACTGGAAGAAGTAATTCTTGAAAATTCACAAGATCTCCTGTTCCCCTCTTCTCTCCAGGATCATATGCCATGGCATTCTTCCAAACATATGCCTGCAGTCAAGGTCCTTAGGTGCAATCTTTGTGTGTGTCTTGCAGAACGATGCTGTCAGAGTGGTTCCTTTACAGACAGTCATTGGCACCTCAGGTAAGTCATCTGATTGCTCAGTATTTCAGATCCCTCCTTAACCAAAAATGAGGACATTATAGCCTTTCCCCACCTCAAGGCTATAACATGATGGCAAAATACATTTGGTCATAAAGCAGTATAGAAGCCCCAGTTATATCTGACAGATACACATTAGAAAAAAAAGAACTTAATCGGGTCTGAGAAACAGATCTTAAAACATTCTCTGTTGTAAACAGTTCTGGCAGCAAGATCCACTCCCAGCTTACTTTAGTTGCTGTATCTTAGTTTCCATATCTACAGGTGTACCATTTGTGACACTTCTGCCTGGGGGAAAGGCTAACCCAGCACCTCCTCACATCTGAGATGGCTCAGGCATCCCCTAGTCCTGGGCAGAGACCTCACCTCTTAACCCCCATCATCTTTCTCTTCCTCTTTCCCTGGCTGGGCCCATCTCCCAGCATTAGACAGCAGCAAGAGCAAACACTGATAAGCTGCAGCAGGCGCCAGCTATCTCAGTGCAGAGATAACAGCAGGTATCAGGCACAACAAACAGCCAGTGCCACTCCCCACTCACCTGGGGGAGCCTGCACAAGGGGAGCCCACCCTGACACCTCCTGGCGTGGCTCCTCCTGACCCAGTCAGGAATCCTACAGAGGCTGCCACTCTGCAGGAGCCCACAAACAAGAGAGGGAGCAGAAACCACCTCTGCCTTCAGACTGGGCAAATAACAGAAGCCACCTCCCTCCTCCTCTTCATTACCTCTTCAGTGGAATTCTAGCATCATAAATTCACTGATATGGCTCTAGGTTTATGCTGCTCTTGCTGGAAAATGCCCATCTTACAGGTGGAAAAATTAAAACTCAAGACTCCCAAAACTTAATGTTGTATCCTAGCTCCTAAATAATTTGGCATCCTGGTGGATATGCATCTAATATCAATATCTGACCCTTCAAAACAGTCATGTTTGCTCTCATGCAGATGCTATCTCAAAGATATTTACTCATCTAAAGCAGGATCTCTAATTAGCCCTATGCAGGGCTAGTCTTCCATTACCCATAAGGACATTGAGCCAAGAATTAATTTTCACCTCAGACACCCTGTCCCACATCTTTCAGTTCTCCCCTAATACAAGATATAATTTCACAGGGCCCTGACTCCCAAAAAAACCCCATTCTCTGCACTGTTTGCTGGCAGAAGAATAAGAATCCACACATTATGGTTTATTTATGTGGGAAAGATGTCTGGAATTAATGACAGTAGCACAGCTTCCTCAGTGGACATTTCTTCAGACTCCACCAGTTTAACAGTCACTATTCCTCTTGAGTAGAAAAAACTATTCATGAAGCTCTGGCAGCATAATTACTTTGTCACAGGGTAAAGCTCTTCATGTTTGCCTAAGGGAAACACATCCCTTCCAACTGCTTCACCTCCCCTCCATCACAAGTAACTGATGAAAGCTTGGGATGAAGAGGAGGAGAAATTAGGATAAAGTAATGGAGAAAGAAAGGGGCTGAGACATGTATTTCTGGCAGAGAAGTGAGGAACTGCTCATGGCAAGACAGAATATATAAACAGAAGAAAACAAACACAAACATAAATCAAGATTAACACAGAATGATTCTGTCCCCATGCTGTGCTGGTTGTGTGCTGAGCTGTGAGAGAATTATGCTACCTGGCACCCAACTCAGGCACCAAAAAGCTTAGGTTTTGTATCTCATGGCTAGAAATTCAGTCCTAGATTAACTCTGTTTTACAGCTGATGTAAGACAGGAATGAGGAAGGTGCACAAAAAGGAATTTCTCACTCTCACCCAAGCCTATGGCCACAAACCCTTTGATTTAGCACTGTGGCACTGCTACAAGCACTTCACATTAATGAGCAGCCACTGAACAGCACAACTGTAGGACACAGAGGGACTCTCCAGATAAGCTTTTAGTGGCATAAATTTGGAGCAAAATTTTTCTCTGAGGTAAGAAGGATCATAGAAAACAGTCTCAATCACCCTCTGTCAGAACGTGCTCCAAAACTCACTTTTATCAAGTCACTGTGACAAACTTCTTTCTTAAGGACAATCAAAATGTTTGGAGTATTCTCAAATCTCATTTTACAAAATCTTCTGCTCTAAATGAGATGTACTAGACTCAAGAATTCAGGAACCTAAAACTCAAGGAAACTTGTTAGAGGTTATTTTCCCTATAAACAAGACAGCTCTTCTTCAAAAGACTTAGAAACTCTACAATTTTATTTTAAGGCCACATTTGAAGCATATTTCAAAGAACACATTCCATATGGCTTTTAAACCTGTGTCTTCTATTAGTAATTTGTGATCCTCAGCAGCTTTGGGGAGTTTTTGTTTTATTTTAAGAAGCCTTTGCTGTTCACCTTTAAGCACAGTTCATATGCCTGCATCAACACATAAGAAGGTACCCTCAACCTTTTTTTATTTATGTTTCTTAAATACATCAGCAAAGATTAAAGTGTGGTTAAGCCTCCCCTTTTATCTTGGCATAATTCATTTTTACACCATATCAACCTTCTCCAGGGCTGGATATTTGCATATTAATAATAAAGCCTGCTTTTTAACTCCTCCCTTTAGCTTAATATATTAAAAAGTGTTGATAGATAAGACTTGGCTCTCAAATTAGTGGTGGTGGCAAAGCAGAGTTCAAATTATTCCTTTAAAACAGAGACAGCTATGTTTACTGTCCTCCCACATTTGAGTTATCCTGGAATTTCACTCAGAGAAACTGTCCTGCTCTGATTATGGTGGAGAAGGTGTAGGTTTGATCATTTCCCCAAATTGGCAAAAAACATTTGGGAACAATGGTTTGAATATCTTTACTGTTTCCCAGTTATTGGCATTCCTGTACATCCTTTCTGAAGTGCAAAGAAACTGAGGATGCAGCTCCATGGTTTCTTTAAGCCAATTTATGCATGGGCTGCAGTCAGAATGAAGAAGCCTGCCCCTCTCCATGCCATTGTGCCTCCCCATTGCCCACGTTGTGCTGGAATTACTGGTGTTGCAGCTGCATGGTTAGCAGGGCCAGGGGATCAATCTACCTACAAACCAATCCTCCTCCCCTTTTATTTCCTGCCAGGTTGTTTCCTCCTGCACAGCTCATCACCAGCAGTACCAGCAGGATGAAGTGTGTGGAACACATGGCTGCTGGGGGTAGGAGAGCACTCCTGACAGCAGCTGGCACTTCACCAGCTCAGAGAAGAGCCCACAACGTAAGAATCTGCTCTTGCAGCTTGGACTACAAAGCAGGCATAGTCAAGCTAGCTTTAGGCTAATGCAGGGGAGTATTAGGGCAGAGAGCTCAGGCTAGACTGACTGCCCAGCATGTACCCACGTCCTTAGCCAGTTTTTATCCACAGATAGAGAAAAAACATTGATACACAACTGCAATTCTTTCCAAGTCTGCAAACACCAGTGCCTCTCCTCTACAGTGCTTAAGCCCCTCTCACCAACAGCCAAAGCAGACTTTGCTGACTTTGATCACTGAACCAGATCAAGTCTGCAGGATGCGAAAATAGCAACAAACAGAAGCTGCTGTATTCCCCCTTGCACTGCTCTAATCTCCCCATTCTCATTATTTCATTTTATGTTTTAAAAATGCCTCGTAAAGCTCCAGTTCTTGGAGTCAATGTAGTCAATGTAAAAGTATCTGCCTCATTTAAAAAAAAGACCAAAATATTATCTGACTGCTTTGCAGAGAAATTCAAAGGTAAAAAAATGCAGCCAATTAATTAGGACAATACTAGCCCCATAAAGAAACAAACAAACAAGGAAATCCATCACTACCTTTACGCCATTATCATGTTTCTGTTTTTACCTTTATGCTATTCTCATGTTTCTGTTTTAAAATATTAAGATTTTTCAATTATTTATTATTTTAATACTTAAAGATGTTTGTATTGAAACTATTTCAAGAGACTGACAAAACACAAGGAAAACATGAAGCCGAATTTGCACTGACACCAGTAGTGCTGACAATATCATGCCCTAAAGATGGCTATTGCTAAGAGTGCACCATTTACCATGATTGAATGCCTCCTATTTCCTCACAGTATTTGTTGAATGTACATTGCAAAGTTATAAAATAGACACCATAAGGTCAACAACAAATGGCTACAGAAATACCAACTCTGAGATTCTGAGACTTCTGATGGAGGGCCTGCACTGACCTCAGTCTAAAGGACTCTCCACTGTGGACTGGAATTCAGAAGGGAAGCAAAAGAAGCATATACTCAAGTTTGAGGAGAAATTCTGGTGCAACAGTTTTCTACTAGCAAAGTGGGCTTTTTTTACCCACAGCACAACACATCACATGTAACCTCAGATCACACACAAGCTAACTTTTGTACCTACACCCTCTCTGCTAAGTGAAAGAAGGACCTTTGAAAGAATTGCATCAGAAGAGATTGTATCTCCTCCAGACAAACCAAGTGCTGCTACCCAGAGACTCCAAAGTTCAAGAGTCACTTGAAACAAACAAACAAACAAAAAAACCAAAAAAACAAACAAAAAAACCAAACACAGGACAAAAGTGACTAACAAACACTGGGTCTTGTACATCAAGGTCACTTTTCCCCCCCCTAGGTCCAGGAAAACTAGTAACTTCATTTCAGCAAGAGTAATTGCATTACCTAATCCTTATCTGGCACTTTTTAATCTGTACCTCTCAAGAGAGGTTGACAGCACTATCTGCATATGATACCACTATTTGCATGAGCTCCATCAGTAGCACCCAAGTCACTTCAAAGCACAGTGTCCAGTACCAGGCCAGTAGCTGCTATCACCAACACCAAACCCAGAAGAAAACATCTGTGAGTCCTTGTTCTATGCTAAACCAGAAAAACAACTCCCCTCTAATCTACTGACTTGAGAATTCAGATTGTGGTATAGTATCAACAGTGAAAGTCTGGATGCTGTGTTCATTTTAACTACAGGGATTGCCAACAGCTGTATTACCCTACAGGTGCTCTCTGAGCCTGACCCTGCTCTTCCTCAGGCTGCACCCCCACTGAAGCCAGTGGAAACTTTGCCTTTTATAACTGGGCCCTACATTAACTTAATTGCAGTTTTGCTGTCTCTGGCTGTATGGATGTTCAAGATGGGCATCTACCCTTGAAGAAAATTGAGATAACTGGACAGAATCCTTCATCCCCTTAAGGTCCACAGAATATTTTGCTGTAAAGAACTGAATACTGACAATAGTGGTATGTTTGTTAATACCACCCAATTTTGAGACTGTTATACATTGTGGATGTGCACTCCCCCTTTCATTCCTGTCCATCCCCTAGCAAAAAAAACCCCCAAAAAATAAATAAAAAAAATCAACCCCCATCCCTTGCTTCAAAATACTTCAGACAATCAAGAGATTATCTAGACATCTCAGTGATTTTACAGAGTTACACATATCCTAGTATCACAAGAATATGTTTTACCTTGAGGCAAATGTTTTAATTTATGTGCATGTGAGCTATTTGCAATACCTCCACCAAATGGAGCCCATATAACCCGTCGGATAGCTTTCACCCAATCTTCCATTTCATTCTGGGAATTGGCCATGAGCAGGAAAGCCTCATGATTGACAGGCATCTTTTCCCGGTCCCCTGCACCACCTGAAAGACAGAATACAAATCTCTTTTGGTATCCAGTTCAGAAGAGAGCAATCAAAGTTTAACACCACCAAAAATCTCGGTCAAAATAATCAAGTTATTATTTTAATTGAGCAGTTTTACAGACAATTCCTGCTGATCTGCTGCAGCACCTACAGAGCACAAGCTGATAGAAGATCAAAGCAGAAGTGCAAAACATGTATTTCCAGTGTGGGAAACCTGGAGATGTATCTGCTGTGTCAGCACTAAGAGAAGTGAAAACACAAGCCATAAGACTATAGGAAAAGTAAGACATTAATTCCACACACCTGTGCTTTCGTATTGAGAGATTTTTACCCAGAAAGAGGGACCAAGTGAAGTGTAAGCCATTTTAAAATGCTTCAGATGCTGAAGTCCAGTTTCTCCAAGTCTCTAGGATATTTATAATCTCTGCAGAGAAAGAGACCCATTCTGGTTTTGGATCCAATTCAGAAGAAAGTTAAGAGCTGGAGATATGATTCTGACTCTTCCACTTGATGTAAAAACTTTAGGAGCTACTAATGCTGGTGTGCAACACCTCAGAAAAGCACTGACCAGAGAATTAAATTCACTCAAGCTGTCACAAAAAAGCTGTCACATGTGGATAGTCCAATATTTGAAACATTTTGACCCTGCTTTTCCTGTTTCATTTTTAGGTCAGCACTCACTCCAACAATTTACATCTTCCCCTCATCCTTTATTTTATATTCCAGAGCTGGATACGACCGAGTGAGTGCCACAAACACATAAAAGCTTTATTAGAACAGCCTCTGTATGAAAAGGCTACTGATCCTGTCCAATTCAGCAGCTGCATCCCCAGTGGCCCGGAGCTTCTCCATCACCATGGGAACTGCCTTTGGCTTAGCTGTGGAGATAACATCTGAGCTGTGTGTCACTGCCATTTCCACACTTGCATGGCTTTCAGCACCTACCAGCAAGCTAAAGCTGCCAGCCTGTGCTGAGCAGCTGAGATTGCCTGCCCGTGGAATTCAGAGATAAGAGCAGGATGATGGTATGCTGTGGTTTCTGCAGAGCTGATTTAGCATACACAGAACATGTGCTTCTTAAATCCTTGCTAATCTGGGGAAAGAAGCAAGCTGGGAGCTGCCTGCAAGCCAAGGAAGTACTTTTTCTTGCTATTAATTATTTTCTTGCCTTGACACACTCACGGAACATTTACTGGTTTGCAAAGCAGAAGTGGTAAAATGAGATGTGTTGGGAAGTATTTTGTGGTTCTCCGAGAAGCAATTCACTGAACTGGGAAACTGAGGCAGTCTTTCAGTAAAGAGGAGAAACAACAGCCACCAGGGACTAGTCGTGCAGCTTAAGAAACAAAAGCCATGATGCTTTTTCCCCACATGTGACCAAATCCTCTTGGACAGTCTCCCAGTTTTTAATTTACTGAATTATTCATATTCCTTATGGTATATAAAGAGAACAGCTCTCTAGCTCAAGGCTAGGATGCAGGCATCTGAACAGATCAATGTCCCACCATATTCCACTGCAAGGATGACATACTTCATCCTTTGCATACAAAACTGTCTGTGCAGGAAACTGCAGTCTGTGAAGTTCCTGTCACTGCCTAAATCTTTTTTACCAACATACTCAGCCTCATGGTGAAAGCAGAGGTTGTGAAGTCTAATTCTTGCACCTTACCCAGCAGACCTACTGACACGCCCTTTTTCACAATCAAATATTTCATGGGAGATATGATTGAAAGAGGCTTTCCACAGCCCTCAATACACATCAGAAATTCATTTCAGGATGTGGAATTTGGCAGATGGATGGTCTGAGCTCAAGCTAGGTCAGCATTCTTCAAAGGAATGAAACAGCCTCAAAAAGACATTTACTGTGTGGTTCCCACCACCAGTAAACAACTGAGTTTGGTCAAGGTAAAAAAAAATCTTGTTCTTAAGTTTAAAGAGATCACCTGAGATTTTGCCCATCCAAGCCATGAAGGGCAAGAAGAGACCAGAAGTTTGTCTTAGAATTAATCACAAACTGTAAATGTAGTGGAATTAGCTGCACTAACCCATACAAAGATTGCCACTAGAATCACAATAAGCAGAGGATGAAGATGACTTACTGGACATCTGCAAAACTGGCATCAGCATCTTCCCAAGGAATCACTGTACCACAGGGACCTGACTACAAGTCCCCTTCCCCTAAGATGTTACTCTGGACCACCCAGTTGTTTTCTAAACCTCCATACAGTTTTCATGCAAGCATTTAGGGGGAAAAAAAACATTTATACTTCTATTTGAGTCTGCAAAAAGCAAAAACTGGATGGGAAAAAAGATTTCTGTACACACCAGACCTGAGATTCTGCCAAAGACTACATATAGCTCCTCCATGTTTGGCTTCCCACTGAACCTTGAAATAGGAGCAAGGTCATGACCCTCCAATCTGCCTGTGGGAGAGTCAGTAGTGACTAGACATTTAAGCACAAGCAAATGAAGGCAACCCCACACAAAAAGGCCAGCTTAGAGATAAGAATGCACTTCAGAATTGCTTCTTATGTTAGCATGATGTGACTGTGCACTGGTAGAGCATTGAGACTCACCTGTAAGCATTTTTTCTTCTTTAATAACATTTTACTCATATTTTTTTGGAACTTGGCTGGTTCCTTCCACTACATCCTTGAGGCATCAAGCAGCAAAATTAGGGATTACTAAAAGGCAGAGTTCAGACTCATCTCTCTACATTGTTGTGACATTCAACAGCTTTTTCAGTCTTGGTAGTCACAAGGATGAGAAACAGCCAAATTCAAACACCTAGATCTTCTTAAAAAATAACAAACGAAAACCCAACAATCTCCACAAACAAACAGACCAAGGAAACAATGTCACAAGAAACTTCTTAGAAGTCTAGAATTTTACCTGAAATTCACAGATGATTTCTTCTATGGGCTCAGACACAATGGGCTCAGGATCCTATCATGGATTTCAGGTTTGAATTGAAAACACAACACTACCAATTCAAACACACTAGGCTTTAGGAATAGTTTTAGGAAAACAATTTCAAAGTTTCCTGCCCAGAAACACTTGAAAACAGAATTTTAGTTTTGCTTCTCACAGCAGGATGAAGTTCATATTCAGCTACTGAATTGACACCTCTTCTCTGCCACTAAGGGAGCTCCAGCCCTTACTATGGTTGATGTTAAACTCTAACCCTGAAGCTCTGCTTCTATTGTGTGAATCAAACAGGGTGTCTGGCTACTCAGCACCATGACAGGGAAGAACACTCTGTTAATGATTTTAAATACAGACAAGGGTTTTTCATACCCTTGAATAGAATTTCTCACTCATCTTTAATCAAGCTTCTATATAAACAAGACTGGCCCTCAGAGACAAACTCTGCACAGCTCAGGATTGCCATGGGCAGACATTCCAGTCCTTTGCCTCAAAAGCTACTTTCATCTTCAGACCAGAGACAAAATAAAACTGTCTGCAAACACAAACAGAGTGCAAGTGTCTCAAGAGATGTGGCAGGAACACAGGGCTTAACTCTGGGGATGAATAGTCCATCTGCTTTAGCATTTAGCCTGTGACCAGGGGTTCCTGTATTCAGTTGCCTACTGCAGACTTCCTGTGTATGCTGGACAAGATGCTGGACAAGATGCACTGGATTTCATCCTTATCCATGAAGCAAGTTGGCAGCTCTATTTGCCTCTCATCCAGGCATACAGAAACTGAACAACTTGAAGAGCAGGAAAGATGATGGCAACCATGTCACATGTACAGTAAATGTAAGAGCCCAGAGGATTTAGAGACTTGTGTGGTTGTTGCTCCCCATCCAAAGGGCTGCAGGTCCCAGCTGATTGAATGCTTTGCTGCCCCAGGCCCAAGGTACCTCTGTCAAAGTGCTTTACATGTCCTGGTAGGTATCTTTGCCTGGGGGGAGCAGGTGAGCTCCAGGCCCCCAGCTGTAGTGCACAAATGCTCTCCCCAGGACCAGACTAACTCAAGCTGTCAGAACTGCTCTCCTCTGCCTCCACTCATGGTTTCTTCATTTCACACAGCCTGGGAGCCATGACCTGCTAATGGCAGCAGTCACCTCAAGAGTAACGTCTGCCTCCCAATCTGTAGAAATTATCTTCCTTTTAGCTTTCCCCCCATGCCCCACAACAGGGAAGGTCAAATGCAAAAACACTGGGGCTAAATCCTGCTAAAGGTGAGATGGGGTACTGCAACAACAGCAGGAGTCACAGCCTACTCATCAAGGCCCTGTTTACTGAAAATTCTTTTTTTGACCATTCTTACACAGGTAAGCATTCACAGGAATGTGCAGAACATAAGGTATCATTTTGTTACATTTACTTGTCCTACCCTGTGTTCCTGTTCAAAGAACCTGCAACAGACAGGCTGCATCTCTGCCTTTATACACGCTCTTTCCAACGAGGAAAAGCTAGAATTTTTTGTTTGCCTTGAGCCTCATTCACTCAATCTTAACCTTCTTAGGATCACTTGTGAAGCCAAGCCTTAGATCCCCTTTGTCTGTATGGAACAGATATTCAGGGGAACAGGACTGGACTTCTGCATGGGAGATGAGACTGTCTCATTGCAGGTAAAAGGAGGAACTTTTATATTCTCAAGCAAAGCTGCTGTTGGGTTCTGAAGTTGGCAGCTTCTTTCTTTGCTTAAGTAACTTTTTACTTCCACCTCCCTTTCACCCATTTCTTACATCATTCTTCTTACTGATGTGCTCGTGCATTATCCTTACATGAGCCTCCTGAGGAGTTACACCACGAGAGCAGCCTGTGTTTGTGTACACCCTGCCATGTTTGTTTGCCCTGCTTTGGTGTGGATACAGCTGTGCTGCTCCAGTGAGTGGAACCCAGCTGGCTGTGCACAGCTCAGGGCTGTGCTGGGGAAGGGAGCCTGGTGGCAAACACAGCTCCAGCTGACGTGGCTGCCCTCAGTGCTGCAGCAAGCAGTGACAGGAAGCCTTTGGCTGCAGACAAGCAGCAGCAAAGATCTTGACAAATGGTCAAAAACTAGCTCTCGTTGCTGGAAAGAACAATTGCAGTGATTCATCTTCCCTGACCGGGGCTTTATGAATGACTTTAAGGTGAGTATCAGAATTTGGGGCTCAAAGATCTCTCTGATAAGGAAAGAAGGTGAAAAATGAGGAGATGAATTCTGTCAGGAATAAGGGCAGCTTTGCTAAAGGGAATCTTTCTTTGCACAGCAGGAAAAAAAAAACCAAAACCAGTCTTGATCTTTGGATCAAGAGATGAAAGAAATATCAATGAATAAGCAAAAGTTCATTAAGAATGCTTTGAATAGACACTTGAAACCTAATTCCTTTTCTTCAGTCTTCTTACCTTTGAGTCCAGCTAATGCTGAACCTCTACCCTGAGCAGTTTCCACCCCAACCAAAGGCTTTCAAGAGCCTGAATACTGGAGGATAAACCCTGTCTATTACAGCTGAATCCTGGGTTAACCTGCCATCAGAATCAGTTTAAACGTCTCTGCTTTTTTTTTTCTTTTTTTTTTTTTTCCTCAGAATTATTCTTTAATAGAAAGGGTAATTTGCTGTGAATATGAAACTCATCTTTAAATAGTCTATTTAGGCTGCCTGAGAGCATTAAAAACAGCAAGCAAAATCTGAAGTAATGAAGGAGTGAGATAAAAACAAGGAAAACTGGGGGTTTCCCAGTATGGGTATGATTTGAGAGGAATTAAACATACAGTAAACAGTGATGTGTGCTTGCCATGATTTTTTTTTTGTTTGTATCTGTCCATCTATCCCCACCCACCCATCTATCTATATATGGAATATATGAGTTGGAAGCTGATTTGGAGCTGAGTAAATGCATGGTCAAATTTTAAAAGGCATACAAAACTGAGGAAAAACAAGGCACAAGAATTTAGTATCATGTGGAGTGCAAATGAAAGAAACAAGCTTTGAATCAAAATACATGCACTGTGTCACATTTCCAATGGACAATATAATGGCATTTTTTTCCTAAAGAAGCAGGCACCTTTGTAGGTGAAAGGTGTTTCGTTTCCACAGTTTGGAAGGAGCTTAGGGGGATTTTAACATTCAATATTCATTTGGTTGTGGCAATGAGAAACAGGAAATCTTAAATACCTTTTATTATAATGAGGAAGTTCAGCTCAAACTGACACAGTTCACATTTTCTTAGGGCAGGATTTACAAGCATGCACTAAAATCTCATTGACTTCTCAGTCAAATATTAAATGCCTAATTTCCTTAAGCACTTTTTATTTCAGCAAGTTCCGTGGTAATTACAAGTAGAAGTTGATAAAATTTTCCAAGTCAAAATCACTGCGGAGGATTTTGATGAGTCTGTAAATGGTTTTTTGATACTGTATCTTAGACCTCATTGCAGAGAATAAAGCAAAAGCAGGCAAACACTCCAAAGCCACTGCCATTTATTAAGCAATCCAAAAGCCCTGTGATCTCTTCTCCCTTCCCATGCCTTCTGTGGTTTCAGAAGCCATTAAACTGCTTTAAAAACGCACCAACAAAGAGATCAGACCTCAGAACTGTGGTTTCTTATGCAAAAACATCTGACAAGATTTAACATGAACAGAGTCACTAATAAAGCTTCTCTGTACTAGTACATGGACTACAGAAAACCCTTATAAACCTAAGGCTAGTGATCTGTGTCAGTTGTCAGGATCAAGTGTAGGATTACCAAAGCTATATGAAAGAAATTAAAATTAAACTAAATCTTTGGCCTGTTACACATAAAATCTGTATGTGGCTAGCTTGACTCTCCTGCCTGGAGATGTCTTTCTTGATAATGCATGTGACCTTATTACTCTAGACTTTTATCTATTAACTAAAGTGAAGAACTCTTTAAGACTAACAACCACTTCAAATAAAGCAATACCTTGTAAATAAACAAAACCCATGTTCCAGATAGGCCAAATGCTATTAAGTGATGTCACACTCCAGGAACCATGGCAAGCAGAAAAAAATAGACTCGAGAGGAAGGGAGAAAAATAACTTCAAGTACTCTTCAAGAAAAAGTAAGTAGATTTGCACACAAGATTGACCTTGAAATTCTGGTCGTAAAACCTGCTTACATGAGTTTAGAGCTGTGTAATGTTTGAGTCTAATTGAGCTGATTTTTCCTTAATGTGCTTTACCTGCCCTTGTCTGAACTTCTCAAAGTTTCAGTAAAAAAAGCTCAGTCATTTTTAAGTTATATTTCTGGCATTAAAAACATATTTGTGGTACTAGTACACCCATGCTCTCCCGTCTTCCTGTTTTCAGTTATTTGAGAAGAGACTACTTGAGAAGAGACAATTTTAGAGAAGAGTCTGCTACTGTGCTGCCTGGGATGTGCTGTTCCCTGTGGCCATGAGTACAGCTTAGGTTGGCTGAAGTGACTTCACAGTGGAGGAAAGGCCACTTCTACTGCAGCAGCCCAATATTTAGAGTTCAGATGAGCCCAGGCATAACATGCAGCTAAGTACATTTTTTTTCAAGGATGCAAGGATCTCCCTTGTACCAGCACAGCTCAGGCACCAATTCCTCCACCTTCTCCCCAGTTACTTTGCTCCATAAAAGAAACAGACATTAACAATGATCACACTGTCTCCCCAAATACAGAGGTTTCAGGAGCTGGTGGAATGTACACTGTACAGTTTCCCTATAAACAAGCTGTATTTTAACTGCTTCATTATCAGCTTCTACTAGCTAGCAGCAAGGGATGAAAACTTTCCAACATGGTCACAGCTGGTTCAGGAGATCAGCAAGGAGGGTCACAAAGAGAAGTCAATCAACAATTTTTTCCATGAGCAACTACTACACTACTACAACTACTACACCAGCAGTTTCTAGGAGCTGCACAACACCACCTTTGTTGTGACTTGCATGTTTCATCCCAAGTGGGAATTCCAGAGTACCAATATTCTAATCATGTCCAAAGATGCCTCAGGAGTTAGACTACTCTAAACCCTTCTGGCTCTTGACTCAAAGAAAGTTTCCTGATAGGAGGTTACTGTGGAGATGGAGCATGTTAAATTCAAAGCCTGCATCATTACAGACAGAGGCTTCTTATGTGGAGCTCCCACTGTGCAATGGCACATTCACTGCCTCTTACAGCAGCATCTACTGACAAAGCAGACAAACTTAGGGAATAGTGTTGCCTCTGCCAATGCTAATGCTGTTTTCCTTGCCAGAACTCCTAATGGAAAAGAATCTCAAAGTGTTGGGAGCCCAGGCATAATTGCAGTTCAGCTTCTTCCATTTACACACACTTGTGCTCCAGAACTCACAAACTTTTCCTTTAGAATCTGTCTGACTTGTCACCAGCTCTCAGGGAGCTGCTCACCTCATGATGTGTGTGTCTTAGAATACCAAAGGACAACTTCTACCCCTCTCTACAGGTGTGCTGGGGGAGAAAGGGGAGAAAGAAGTAATTTCATCCCCTCATGGAAGAAGACCTGGTGATGGCAAGTGGGAATGATGAGGGGGAGCAAGAAATTTTTTTCCCCAGCATATTGCACAGACAGCCTTGTACCAACAGCAGGCTGCTTTCACTTACCCTCCACTCTTCCACAATTTCCAGCAGAAAATTAACCCTTACTGTCTTTCCTCAGCATATTTCAGGTCTAGAGTCACAACGAGCCCAGTCCTTTATGGTGATGGTATTGAACTGCCTGGACTATGTGCCTACAGTCATTGTGCTAACCTCTGATTTGAAAGGAGAGGAAATGAATTTTTTCTCAGGCCAGCAGAAGCCACACACTCACAATTTAAGCCAGCTGGTAGGAGTTCTGTGTCTGTCCCTGCAAGGCACATTGCAGGAGGCATCTAAATTAAGGCAACTTAATTTGAGGGTACAAAAAAGAAGTTACAAATGTATGCATGAAAGATTCAGAAAATAGTAGCACAGCTATGCAAAACAGGCCATATGGTTCCACATCGTTCTCCAAAGCAGCAAGTGCTCAACACTTCTGAAGAATGTATCAAATTATATATTCTAACTGTGGTTATGTTTACATGCTATTATAAGGGAGGAAATTCCTTCCTGACCAAAGATGATGGTACTTTATGCTTTGAAAAATCTGAATGAAAATGACTGGATAATTTTTATGCATTACCGTGCAACCACAAGTAATTTTCTAATTCTCATAAATTTCTTCAAATCTCTCAAACCGAAAACAAAAGTTGAGGAAAATTTTATATTCTGACAAGACATTACTTACCATAACATCAGACTAGTAAATTCTTATCTATTTTTCTTTAATAATTTCATATTGGAGAGATAATATCCAACTTCTGCACTCTTTCTGAACTGTTGTGCTAACATTTGCCAGGCCTGCTCCATGACAGGAATGAAGTGGTTCATGCCTTCTAAATACACCTCTCTACAACCACCTTCTCCCTCTACCTTGCCCCTCATAAGCCTATTTTTTTCTCCTGCACTTAATCCATCATGAAACCAAAGACATCCTCACTGTATTTTTAAAAGACTACATGTCTCCCACCTTAGCCAGTGCTTTGAACCTTGAACTAAGGAGAATGGAAAAGAAGCCATCCACTGCTGAAGCTCAGACTGAAGATGCCAGAGCTTTCAGCTGAGCCTGTAAAGACTCTGATTCTCTGTAGACTGAATACAGAGTGCTGCAGAAATTCAAGCCAACCAATTACAAACATTATTATCTTCTTTAGTAAAGTAACTGAAGCTTTACAAGCACAGTTTTGGCAGCAGCAAATTAATGGACTATCATTAAGGACTCAACAGTTGCAGACTTTGTTTTTACAAAAAACGAAGCTATTTGTCACATTAGCACAGAAAAAGGACTGAAATGTGAAAGCATATATACTGTAGGCCTTTGGCAAAATGTTGACAAATTTGAGGAAACCCTTGCCAATACTAATGATGAGACAATGCAGATGGAAGTGCTGCTGATCCACATCCAAACTTAAGAGCTCAGGGATATTCTGATCCAAGTCTGTAGCCTTGTTACAGTTTGCACAGACTAACAGTTTTACAGCAGTCTCCTCCTGTATCTGGCCCTGCATGGAGTGATCAATAACTCTTCTAAACATGAATGTGTAACACACAGCATTCTTCACTGTCACAACAATGCTCCTTGGGAAAAATGGGAAGTACATACTTGTCACTCGTGCCCAGCACTGCAGCCACTCAGAATACAAGTATGGATGGCTGAAGGATTCCAGGCTGGCAATGCAAAAAGCTGGGTCTCAATTCTTTGTGCTTTAGGACAACTGCTACTAGAACAATGCTTAGAAACATCAATTCTAATTCTGTCCACTCATTGGCAATGAACAAACTCCTCCCTGTTAGCAGCATTATCAGAACGCCTACAGAAGTTGCTTTGAAGTGGTTAATTATTAGCTGATATAATCTCACTTTTCCAAAACATGCTGGTTTAGATCAGTTTCAAACAAGAAATTAAAATCTGATAGGTAAACAACTCATCCTGAGAAATGTCTTCAGCCTGTGGCCTTGGTCCCACTGAAGTTCAACGGAATGTTGCAGGGAATGCTTCTGACTCTGGATTTCCCAGGGGAAGTTCTGTCTTGCAACATTCACTGCCAATATTCCATACAGATGTACCCTTCCACTGCATCCCATCCTGACAGTTGTGTGTCTCCATCCTAGGCAGTGTCTCATCTGCCAAGCTGACACAGTCACCTTGGAGCTGAAGAGGCAGGGAGTAAAGCTCAGGTGAATAACCTTAGAGATCACAGTTCAGGCAGACTGCTCATAGAGGCACAGTTCAGGGTTTGGCACTATTCACATTTTTATCCAGCACAGCAGAACTTCCTCAAGCTTTGCTGTACAAGCTTCCACTCCCACAGTGCAGAAGGTCCACCAGCATCAATCAGCCACTGAGCTGCTGTTGCCCAGCTCCTCCAAACAGCAGCTTCTGAGCTCATTCCACATTCCTACCTGGACATCTCAGTACTCATGGGCTAGGGCAAACCCCAGGGAAGTGACATCCTTCCCACAGAAATCCTTGAACTTTCACTGGTCTTCCTAGATCTCCAAGGCTCTGTATCTCCATGTTCTGTCCTGACAGTGTTCATCCAGTGCAGTTACCTGGGAAAAGGGAAATCCTTGCATGTGCAAACCTGGGTCAGCAGCCTCCTCTCCACTATACCAGCACTCACAGCCTCTTAGCAAAGCACACTGACACCTACTGTGGGCTACACTATGCTTCCAAAACATCCTCTAAACAATTCTATGTTATAGGAAAGTTTGCAGGTCTGTCATGTTTCAAGCAAAGGTGACTGGTCAAAGCTAGATCACAGTTCTAGAACGACAGAGTCTCTTTACTAACAAGGGAAACTACAAGAATTTCCACAAAGGAGCACAGAAAGGAGACACGCTCAGGAGACATTACAACTCACAGGAACCTGCCTCAAAAGTCCTGGAGGCTAACACAGGTGTGTACAGCAACCAAAAGTAATAGAGCAACTTTGTCCTGGTGCAAGAGCATATTTGCTGCATGGATGACAGCACTGGGCAGCCAAACTCTGTAACTGCATCCCAGTTATTTCTAGAGCAAGAAACACTGCACACGCAATTTACACATGGCCATTTTAATACCCACATATTCTGGGGGAACCCAGCCAACAGTGTATTTTATGATGTTCAAATACAGAAGATGAAGTTCTTATCCCAAAGAACTAAAAAGCCTTGCTCAATGCCTGTTGTGATGTACTAATTGAATGGAAATGCCAGCATTGCCATTTGAGCTGATTCTGCCAGTGGTATGAACAACATAAATTAAATCTAATTACACAGATTAAGGGACAGAGAACTAGAACTTGCATGAGACCAGAAGAATATCACCCTCACTATTTAGAATGCCCTCTATAGGCAATATATTTGTGTATTTTTATGCTTATAGAAGCAGAAAGCCCATTCTGAAAATGCTGATATAAGTTGGGCTGCTGCACAGATTCACTGAGCCTAACTGGTCCACTAAGAAAAATGCAAGGAGGAAACAGGGCACACATATCTGCTTGTGAGGCCCCTCTCTCTCCTCACCCTGCTCCTTTCTCGAGAGCACAGAACTGTATGCAGCCATTGCAGGCAGAATGTGTTATAAGAATTTGTCTTTGTAGTGGAAGGCAGAATAAGAGCCAGAAACCAGGATCTGCTCAGCCAATGACAGGACATGTATTAAAAAGCCTTCCAGCTTCTGTTTCAAAACAAAGAAATCTTGATAAGCCTAAAGGCAGCAGCTGCTGCCAGCAGCAAGCTGCCTTCCTTACCTTGGGGACACCTGCTGAGCTGCTGCCTGTTTAATATTACATTAAAACAGCAGCTTTCCAGATAATGAATTATGTATCTATAGTGAAGCTGTGGCACACAGGGGGCTGGGAGGACATGGTTCAGAAATCAAAGAACCGTTTGGGCTAATGGTCTGCAAGGCTGGAAAAAATATTACTGATGGCTTCATGACTTGTCAGAGCCCCAGTCAGGTAACAGAGGGAATGAGGGGAGCATAGCAAGTGCCCCCTACTTTTCCCTTCCACGTTTTTTCAACTAAAAGCAATCAGATTAATTTGAAAGTCCCTAAAAGGGGACACAAATCTAAAACACAGGGGAAAATAAGAGGGCTATAAGCTTTTATGGCTTGTGACTACAGCCAGTTTCAGTGCTCTAGCATTAAAGACGCAGAAGGTTCCATTATATCATGTTCTTTATTTAAAAGGTTCATACTGTGCAAGCAGAAACCCAAGACAGCAGTAAACTATTGTCTTCAAAGTCTGGTCTCTGCCAGTTACCTCAAAGTGAAAACTCAATCCATGGTTTCTGAAGCAAATCTGCAAGCACTTTTCAAACAGACACAGCTTCTCCAGCCTTCCAGAGAGGTTTTAATTCTCTTGCCTTGTTTAATTTCAGATCACCAGTTAGGTGATCCAGATACCTAATCATGAAATCATTACATGCTTGTAATGATCATAATGAAAGAGCATATTTCTAAGTGCACAGTCAAGCATTTTTAAGTCTCACATGCTCGTTTGCAGATATTCTAGTCCTGTCTATGAGTCTAAATATGAGGAAGGCTTATTCTCAGGAAGCCAACAGTAAGAACTCTTTATACCATACTCCTTATCCTAAGATCAGCTTCAGCTAGTCCAGTTCTGTTACTGCTCTGTCCAATTAAAAACATCCAACACAGCTTGGATGGCCTTTTTCAAATATGAAATAGTCACACAACAGTAACTGCAAACAAATGTTATGACAAGTATATGAAAACAGAAGTGATTTCAGTGTATGCTGTAGCTATTAACAACTAAATTAAAAGAAATTTAAAAAAAAAAACCTATTTTCCATTGTTGGAATATGCTTTTCACATAGAATTAAACATTAGTGTTTCAGGAGAACAGGCACAGAGACTGAAACTACTTTCCAAGGTTATATTGTGCATCAGTGGAGAAATGCCTTCTCTGTATTTAACAAAAAAAACCCAAAAAATCCTTTGAATGCCACAATGAGAAATTCCGACATACCAGTGGAGAACTGAGATACAGAGACACTCAGTGATTTCCAGTATGATACTGGCTATCAGCTAGCAGAGTCAGAATGAAAAACACAACTACCCCATCTGGGCAACCTGGATTAATCAAACATCAATTCTCACAAAGCAAGGAATACTGTTGAGAGGGTTGGGTGTGTGGAACTGCAAAAGCAGTGCCAGCCCTAGAAAGCAGAAAGCAAAGAATGAAAGAATAAAAGCTGAACAGTATGAAGGCTGCTCTCCCAGCACAGGATGGGAGAGGAAAGGAGAACATTTTCTCATCAAAGCAGCGCTCTCAACGGGAAAGCCACATCAGAAATTAGGAGTGTACTGTGTTTCACAAAGCTGCTCCTTCACTCAGCAGCTCCAGAGGTTGCCTGGCACCTCCTGTCTTTGAAGAGCTTTAACTGGTGAGCTGAAGTCACCACTCTGTCAGCAGCGTGCACACGGGTCACTGAGAGGCAGCACGGTCTTGGCCAACTCTGCCTCTAGAGCACTTGGCAGCACTGGCCTCTGGCTACTGAATCCCAGAGCCCTGTGGAGACAGTGGCCCAGATCCCACAAAAGCCTAGATACTGATTGGATAAAGCCCCAACTCCACTCAGGTTTTAACACTGATGAGGGGGATTTGCACCAGAGCCACATGGGTTTGCAAGTCATTTACTGAACAGCAGCCATGTCTCTGTGGTGTCCTGCCAGCTCCTCTCCTATCTCCCAGCCCTTGGAGTCCAGCACACCATTTCCTGGGGGCTCCAACAACTCAAAACAGGCAAGTGTACAGCCAGGATCCAGACTGTCTGTGAACTTATCCTCTATACCCAAGCACCTTGCTTTCATCTCAGACACCATGGGGTATCATCATTGCATGTGTGCACCTTGTTGCATCCCAAACCTATGGAATGAATTTATTTGTAGGGATCTTTAAGACTGATTTCTGGTCAAGGAAACAGTCCTAGCAGATAACACACCAGTTCAAGAAGTAAGAATTATCCAGACCCTTTTCTGCCCCACCATGGGGCTTTTGTTCTACTTTCTGAACTGGAGCATCCACCAGGTAAGTGCAATAAGGAGTTTAATAAAACACAAAGGGTTAGGTTACATTTCTTAGGCTCCAGAGTTGAAAGAAAAGCCACACACCACCACAGTTTCCAGGCCCACCTAATGATGAATCTATCTAGCTCCTTTTTTCTCTCCTCTAACCCTGCTATATCAAACTGGAGATGTATAGTTGGGTTAACTGCACAAAGTATTAACAGAAGTGCAAAATAACAGCAGCCCCTTTTCAACACGACTGCCAGAGATGCAGAGCATCCTCATTTCCAGTCCTGTACCACATTTCCCTCAAATCATAGTGTTGTATGGATTGAATGCTTCCTTTTGCCAGGACAGCCTTTCTCAACTTTCATAATGTGTATAAAACCATCCACCCTGTGAGCACATCAGAGGAGGAAAACAGTCAGGCACAGACAAAATGAAGCAGAGGAGGTAAGAGAGTTCAGGCTCAAATCCTGCCTTCTAGCATGACCAGCCTTGGAGGTCCTCAGAGACAGAAGCTTTAAGAATACTAAAAGCAAAGCAGAAAGTCTTGTAGGTTGATATCATGCAAAAATGACCTAATTGTCAGCCATCAAATATCCTGAGGTTGCTGGGTGTGGGCTGCTCTTCCCAGGCAGCAGCCAGCAGATCCCCTCCCAGGAGTGGCAGCCACATCACTTGTGTGCTGCACATGGCATTTTCCCCAGCAGTTCCATGTGCTGAACACAAAGGGTGAGCCCACAACATTAAAGAACACTCCCCTCCTTTGAAGTTTAGATTGTTTGGCTTGCCTGGCTACAAACTAAACTGCACCTTAATGATCCAGCTTTGAAGTCCTGTAAATCTACAGCTGCAGAAAAGTAAGGACCACTTGGCAATAAAACATTCATTATTAAATTCCTTTGAATTAAAGGGAAAAAGGCTTTCCTGAAGCTTTTTGTCCACTAGAAATGAAGACATAAGTAAAAGATTGACAATGACTTTCCAGATCAGAGACAATTATGACTATATGACATTTTATAGCCCAGTTTTGAATAGTATTGAGCCAGTGTCCAGGGAATGGCCAAAGAAAATAAAAATTTATTAGAAAAAGACATGAGAAAACTGAAGGTTTTAACAACAGGCTGCAGAAGTTAAATAAATAATAAATAAATAGTTTCATTATTTTGATGCCTTATTTAAGGTGTGTGTGTGGATGTAACTGATAGGAGCTTGATGGAGGTTAAAACTGATAATAGGAAAAATAAAGGAATTTTAGAATCCAGAATCTGTCATTGCTGGATGTTTAACAAAGGGTATGAGTAGGGAAAGGCTGTATCACCAAATGAGACCTACAGGAAGTCTCCATGGGCCCAACAGTCTGCAGAGCAAAGGATATACAGCAAGAGAGAACACTGTACTTTGGCTTGGCTGTTTCATTTCAGGCGTGTCTGGAAACTCCTGCAGCCTCCACAAAAACAAATAGAGAATTAATTCAAAACACAGTGAGGGCTGGCCTGGAATACTAGTGAGGAGATAAAATGGCACATTGTGAGAATTAATCTCACTTGGAAAGAAACAGTCTCCAGTAACAACCTGGTACAAAAGAGCTAAAACACAAAATCCTGTACTTCCTGGGATTTCAGGCTATAAGACTTTGGAGAATCAGTTTCCAGTTCCCATCTCTGCTGACCACTTCCCATATTAATCTGGGCAAGTTGGCTCTCAAGACTGAACCAGGAGCATTTACCTGGGAGTTTTGTTTCCCATTCAACCAATATTTCTGGCCATGAACTTGTCCACAGCCCAGCTTCTGTCCCTAGACCCTCTGAACCTGTGGGAAGAGACCACAGATCATAAACTAATCTCACAGCTCCTGCTGGTTTGCTCCTTCCCTGTTCAGAGACACAGAGAACAGCAAGGTCAGATCCACTGGAGCCTGTGGCTACTACAGTTTTTCTGCAACAACGTTTTTGATGCTATGCCTAGGGCACTCTAATCATCAAACACCTTTGAACCACCACATTTACTTACTGGGAAGGATGTCTTTATTCAGATGGCAGTAAAACCCTCTGCAAATTAAGTGCTTTCTGAATGGGAGTTAAAGAAGATTGCCTTAAATAACTGGATGGGAAGTGGCTCAAAAGCTGTCAGGAGTCCAGCCTCTTCAAAGCAAGATTAGCAGCAGACTGATACAGCTCATGGAGAAGCTCAGGTACCTCAGCATTTCCCACTCAGACACTGCTGCAGCACTGTCCTGGCAGCAAGAAGAGAAAGCACAGCACACAGCAGAGAGGGCACCAGAAGGAATCAGGATCCCTACCCTGCCAGCAGGCCTGATTCAGGAGGTATTCTGGACAGTTTGATGGATTTCACAGATAGGTAGATTTTGGCAGAAACAGGCTCCAAGAGGAAACATCCTCAGTTCAGTTGGCTGACAATTCTCCTGTTGGTAGTGACTCACAAAGTACAACTGGCTGCTGTTCCCTGAACATCCCTCATTGTCTCTTAAAGGCTCAGCCTTCCCTCTCCTGGCTGCCCCATCAGCCCCTCCCTGCAACGCAGACACAGGTGAGGCAGGCACCTTTCTAGAAACAATTGCTACTGTGGCACATACTATAAGGGAGCAGAGCACTGGACAGCTGGGTGCCCCCAGGAGATGAGCAAAAATCATCCTATACTCCCTTGTAAAGTGGAATTTATATGTACACATGTACAGCAAAACTCTAAAAAATAATTTAGCGCAATCAAGTAATAATAATAAATAAATAATAATCCAGTTATAATATTTTTCCTTCCTTCTAATAAAAGCTTCACTGAGGTGATTCTATCGTTAGGAATGTCTGAATTATTGTGTAAATTTGTGTAAGGTGTACACATTTCACTCAACAAAATACCAAAGAGTTGGAACCAGCACCTACAGGTCAGCTTAACTAAATTTTCACATCTCAACTGCTAGTTCTTGTGCAATCCCATTTTAAAATAGGAACACAGAAAAAAACACAAAGGTAATACAAATTGATTTTCTTTAACATTTTTCCCAAAACATCTTCCTCAACTTTGCACCAGTGATGAAAACCTATACAATTCCCATTTGCATGTATCCTTTAGAAAAAATTCATATTCAAACAAGAAATTAGAGAAATGCACATATTAAATAAACACATACATACATAAATGCCAAGTAATATATATAAAATTAGCCAGGTGAGCAAGTCAGATTCCTCAGATCCTCTGGAACTAATGCATGTCCCAGACACACAAAATCACTGCCATTCGCCCTTCTGCAAACCCCACAGCTGGACTGCTGGCTAAACAACAAATGTCACAATGAAGACACATGCAAAGGAAGAAAATAATTTACAGTGTATGTATTGGGAGTCTACTACACTGTCAATTTCGGCAATGCTAAAGGCAGATTGCTCTCATGAAGAATTTTGTATGTACCTAGAGAAAAATCAGTATTACCTGAAAAAGCCCACACAGCAGTTCACAAAGTGAACCTACAACAGCAAGCTAAAATCTCTGTGGAGTCATGCACCCAGGTACCCCTACTCAGGAAAGATGCTAAGAGGAAATATGCTCTTCCTTCACTAGGTATCATTTCAGTGTAGATTGAAAATAAAATGCTCCTTTTGTACAAAAGAGACAAAATGTAATGGACCATTGCCTACCTAAACTTATCTGTAAAAACAAACACACATGTTCTCTGTTGCTGTTTTGTTCTGCATCAGGGATTCCATCCCTGTGCAAAACACATGCTCTATGTTTGAAGAGTCGAGCATCCTCTCGCTTAGTCGGCTTTTCTGAATGAAAAATGCAAGATAATAACATACACTGTATCTTGAACCAAAACTGCACACAGCATAACAAAACCCCCAGTGCTAGGCGACAGGCAGTATGAATAGATCCATTTCCACTGCTTGTTAATTCCAAATAAATCCTTTACTGTGATTTAAAGCAAAACAGACAACACTAAAAACACCAAAAATATCATGACTTACCCTTTCGGAGACACTTGCTTTTCTTAAGATATTTGGCAGTAAAAAACGGCATGGCTGCAACACTAAGGTTCCAGCCAAAGCTGACCTTTTATTATCAAGTGCTAAGAGCAAAATGAACAGACCAAAGAGAGAAAGCAAATTATTATACCAGATCTTGAAAATGCTCAGAGATGAGCAAAGGGAATTCAGAGTGGGATAAAGTATGTCAAGTGGCACGGTGGGGATTGCAGATATCTTTCTGCTCATTAGCACTGCTGTTCGAGTTATTTAAAGTGTGCTCGGGGGAAATGAGGACAATTTCCATGACAATATGTACAGTATCATATAAGGAGGAAGCATTTTTTTCAGGCAGAACTTCTGCATTACTCAGCTGCTACAGCAACATATGTTGAGAAGAAAAAAAAACCCACAACAGGTTTTGGATAATGTAAAAAAACCTGATTCTATTAACCAGTTCTTGTCTTCAGTAGAAAATGTAGCACTATAAATCTCCTGTCATGTTACTGGGTTATCTCTTCATTTCCTCCTTAGGCACTTCTGGCTATCTCCTAATTTCCACCTAGGCACAAGAAAACTTGCTTCAGGACATTTTATTTCCACGCAGTCATCCTACTACCCCTTGCCTCAGTTTCCCTGTTTTCAAATGGGGCAACAGTGTGATGGAGCTTTTATTAAAAAAAAAAAAAAACAACCAAAAAACAAAACAACAACAACAACAAAAAACAAAACAAAACAAAAATCTTTGAGGCTCTTGGGCAGTACGTAATAAGAGAAGAACCAGGGCTTAACCCCATTGCTTTGTCCTGCAGCTGTTTATTTCCCCTTAGTCCACCATGCTGCCTTTAGGTCTCCTAAGAATCTTTTGCTTTTATTCGACCAAGATGACTTGATTTAGAAATTCAGTCTTATTCCTGTTGCTTCTGCTGTCTCTCTGGAGAGTTTGAGGCAGTTTGGTACTGACTTCATATCTTTGTGAATTCCATCTAGTTGAGACAGTACATTTAACAGCAATGACATTTATCAGTGTTTGCCCCCTCCTAGTCACCTACCTCTAATTCACTCAACCACAGCATATTGCTTGGGCAGGCAACACCTCATTCCTTGCAATATAAAGGACAATGCCAGAAATTTGACTACACAGCCTTGGGCATACTAATGTTTCTATGCTTTAAGTCCTTCTATGTGTCATGACCCAACTCCTGATGGAACTCACCCTTTTAAAAGCTCATAGATTTATGGAAAATGCATAAACACAAATAATCCATGCTTCCAGCAGTGCTTTAGCTCTGGGCTTTTACTGATTCCAGCCTTTGGGGTACTGCCAAGTCATCAGTGCACTCAGATACAAGAAAGCAGCTACTTGTCAGCAGGGGAAAACATTCGTAATCTATAACCATTTACCCACTGACTGGATTTGAAGTCAGCTTTCTAGACTAGCAAAGGAAGTGATACGAAGAAAATCAGTACTACTCTTATAAGGTAAAAGAATATACAATGCTATAATGAAGTCATAATGCTGTAATGAAGCCCTGGTGAAAACCAGGGCTGCACTTCACAAGATAGGAAGCTCATAGCTGTGCCTTTTCTTGAACCATTTGTTGAAAACACAGAAATAAATATGCAGTTTTTGGGAAAGACAAGTTTAATGCTCAAGAAAAATCCATTCAGCTTGCCATCTAAAAAACTTTAACACAGTTTAGAATTCATAAATCCCATGATATTCAATAGGATGTCATTGTTCTTGTATCTGTACTATCATACAAAAAAAACCTGAACCAAACAACCCAACAACTGTCTGCTCTTTCATTAGATAGTTTGAAATCAGCTGACAAGCTTTCAGGCATAAATAATTCTTCCATAGCACACCTCAAGCTAAGATCAGGTTAACCTGATATTGTAAAATCCTATTTGGTTCTTAAACATGTATTGAGCAGAGAGGAACAGTAGAAAGGAAAGAGATGAGGAAAGAGTCCCTATGAGTCAGTGATACTGGCAACTGCCATCTGTGAACCACTGCAGGCTGTGGGTTGGACTTGGGGAATGTACAGTATCATACAAGGAGGAAGCATTTTTTCAGGTGGAACTTCTGTATTACTCAGCTGCTACAGCAACACATCACCTCTTGGAATGGGGGCCCAAACTTGCTACTGCTCTGCCTTGGAGATGGCCCAATCTACACCATATTTCATCTGGAAACACTGCCTGATCTTGTGTCATCAAAAAAAACCTCACACGTTCTCCCAGATTTAACATAATTTATGGCCTCACAAATCTTTCCACAGATATCACGAAATATTTGGGGGTGTGGGCCCTTTCCATCACTCCTAATTCCTTCCAGCAGACCCTAAAAAAAGATTTGCTCTGGAATCTGGTTATTTTGAAGGAGAAGTTCAGCAGTCAGGATAAACTCTGAGTTCATCCCTGAACCTCATGACACTTCCTCGTGCTATCATTGTGGGGTACATGGGAAAAGATGTCATGCCCAAACAGCCCTCAAAACACCCAGCTTCCTCTTTGCCAGCAAACATGCCCCACACTCAGCAACACACCAGGCTGGAGTTCCTGATGAACTAAGTCTGCCTTTTTGCACTCAGTAAAGTT
>VZTT01057549.1:1273-23479 GCA_013400855.1 Buphagus erythrorhynchus | reverse complement strand
AGGAGAAAAAAAAAGAAAAAAGAGGAGGAGGGAGAAGGAGAAAAAGGGAGAGGAAGAAGAAGGAAGGAAGAAAAAAAAGAAAAAAGAGAGAACAGAAAAAAGAAAAGAAAAAAAGAAAATAAAAAAAGGGAAAAAATTTTGGCCACAATTTGGTAAAGAAAAATGCACTTCATCAAGATCTACCTCACTATGGGAAGTCTCTGACAGCACCAAACCACCTGTCAAGCTGCCTGTCAATGGAGTCTGGCTAAAGTACAATTGACTGGTGTGGCCTAGGTGACAGGGAAGGGTGGCTGCTGGTTCCTGCAGTATATGCCAGAGGCAGCAGGACTGGAGTGGACCTTCCAGAGGCTTGGAAAGCTCCTCACTGTACCACAGCAGCCACACCACTCCTACACTTCAGATTTAGCAGATGAGACGTCTTCATCAAAGGGCTTTGTCCCCACAGTTTGGGGTCCAGGAGATCCTGCCTTTCCAAGGTCATTGGTGGACAGGGATGTGCCAAGTTTCTACTCATGGATGCAGCTGCCCATGGTCATTTGACCCAAGGGCTGGCAGGGAAGTGCCAGCACAGCCCATGTCAGGGAACTCCAGGGAGGCACAGCTGTCCCCTTCTGGAAAACTTGCCTTGTTTACATCTTCAGAACTACCTTATCCCAGGAAGCACGAAGTTCTCTGCTTCTTGTAGGGAAGAGGCATCAACTCCCAATCAGAATTACCACGAAATTTATGCAGAGAAACACAGACATCCAGAGTTAAAGGCCATCAGAAAGGAGTCCCAAACACCAATGGGAAGGAGGCATTGCCATCTAGCGTCAGGCTAGGAAAGGGCTCAGGAACACACTGGCCCTGCAGCAGGAGTTGAACTGGGTAATCCCAGTGGGTCCCTTCAGCTCAGGATATTCCATGCTTCTACAGTTTTCCTCTTAGTGCCAGCCCAACAACTACTGACTGGGGAGATGGTTTTAGACCCTTCTGCAAAAGAGCAAGGCCAAGCAGATGGACAGACAAGGCCACCTGTGATGTATGGATGGCTGGGAAGTCCTGGCTAGTATGGCTGTGGAAGTCAGAATCATGGAATGTTTTGGGTTGGGAAGGACCTTAAAGCTCATCTTGTTCCACCCACTGCCACGGCAGGGACATCTTCCACTAGAGCAGAGTGCTCCAAGCCCCATCCAGCCTGGCTTTGGACACTTCCATGGATGGGGCAGCCACAGCTTTTCTGGGCACCCTGTGTCAGTGCCTCATCACACTCACAGGGAACAATTTCTTCCCAATATCCTACCTATCCCTGCCCTCTGGCAGCAGGAAGCCATTCCTCTTTGTCTTGTTACTCCAGGTCCTTGTCCAAAGTCCATCTCCAGCTCTCTTGGAGCCTCTTTACACAGAGGAAGGGGCTCTGAGGTCTTCCTAGAGCCTTCTCCAGGCAAACACCCCCAGTTCTCCCAGCCCAGCTCCAGAGCAGAGGGGTTCCAGGTCTTAGAGCATCTTTGACTCTCCATTTATTCAATCCCAGCCACAGCCCCATGTTCTGAGCACATGGAGTTCTGGAGTTTGCTCCAAAGCTGGTATTATTCAGCAATTTTAAATCTAGCATCAACAGTCACAGGAACATTCAGCCAAAACAAAGAGTACAACAACCTGTTGCCTACAAAGGGAGCCAGATCTACAGACCCCATTCCAAATTCCAGCTCCTTTCAGGCATTAATCACCCTTGCAAAATAAATTGGCACAAGTCCTGCCAGCTTTAGTGCTTAGGTTAGTTTATTTCCTCAGAACAAAAATATCAAACATAATTTTTTTAACTTAAAAATTCCCTGAAAGCAGCCTGGAATCTATCTGCAAGAGGCAGGACGTCAGGAAAGAGTTTTCTTCAAACTGTGTGCATGGGAGAAGAAAAGGAATTTACACAGACCCTTTCCTCTCTCCAACAGCATGGACTTCATTATTCTGGAAATTGCCTCAAAATATGGCAAGCAAACCAAACTTCAGGAAAATCAGGTTGTGTATAAACACTGAACCTTCACTTCTATCTCTCAAAGTAAGACAGTGCTCCTGCCCCTTTTCCCAAAACTTGTATGTGATGCTGAGATCTCCATGTACCAAGAGCTGGACAGCTGGAACGGTCCTAGGATGACAAAGTATCACAGTCAGTGTTTCCCCAGCATCACCTGTACAGTTTATTTAATTTCAGCTCTCAATGATCCATGGTTACCAGCACACACTTCCAGTGGCCCTGAAAGAAACACCTAGAATTCCAGAGATTAGCACAAGTGGAACAAACACAGTGAAATCCCCTTAAAATTCATTCAAACTCCTCATGAAAGACTTGGAGAACAGAGAGTATTAAGTGACAAGAGTTAAAACGAGCCAGGCCCCCTCAGGGAAACCCCCAGAGCACTCCTTGGGCCACCTACCTTCCTACACAGGGTCATGCACACTTCCCATCACTTACACTTTTCCACCCTGGTTTTAGGAAACTGAAGCCTGGATACTCTGCCTTTGGGAGAAAGGTCATTCGTGTATAAGACACAGGAATTTCTTCTGAACCCAGATTTCTATCATTTCTCCCCATATTTCCCTGCTCCCAGTTCCTTCCTGTTACAGGACAGGAGCACTGGAAGGCCTGACCATCTGGCTGCATCCCAGCAATGGATCACAGAGCATCCCCAGCACTTTGGGCAGTCGTTACTTCACCCCATCACTCCCACTTGCAGTTGGGTCCTTGACAGCCCTAGAGCCCTGGCAAGGAGAATGACAATTTCCACATCCAGCAAAACCTCTTTCTTTCATCTTAGCCTCCACTCATACCTCCCCTTCTTTAGGGTAACCAGAAGGAAATCAGTATCTTGGTGCAGCATCAGCTTGGTCTGGATAAGAACCAGGACTGTTTTTAAGTGGTGATTACTCCTCCTTAGCTCTAAATTTCAAAAGGGGAACCTCTCTGGTCACTGATCAGGACTTGGCTCACCTATCTCACCTCCTAATGGCTTCACTGACCTTGTTGCCAAAAGCTCACCAGCTCCTCCAGTGCCTCTCCCAGGTGGGCTTTCCCTCTGCTCCTGCAGAAGCAGCACCTTCCCCTCCCTGGTCCTCAGACAGAATCAGCACCTTCCCTTCTGGTGCCACAGGTCACACGCTACTGTTCTTGATGTAGCTGCAAGTGGCTCCTCTCAAATACCAACACAGAAAAACTCATACTGGAAGTATTTCCCCAATTTGTGAGCACAAAAGGCACCAAAATACTGTTAGAACATAAGCCTTGTCCCTCTCTCATCCATACGATTACCAGCAGAAGGAAAAACAGAATAAATGAAAAAACCAAGTAAATCCTTGGAACCCTTTCCCCAAAGCAACCCAGTATCTGTCTCCTATAGAAGCTCTAAGGATCAAAGGATCCCATCCAAAAGGTGCATGACGTGCTCACAGCTCAGGAACACCAGAGGCCCAAACACATTCTTATACTCTTCCAGCATCCACATACCACCACAGCTGGCCCAGCCAGCTCAGCTGCAGTGGCCATTCCAGCACATGTATATCAAATTAGTGGTAGCAAAATAGGGAATCCTGTTCCTTAGAGGATATTGAGTTACAGGCTACTAACCAGGAGGCAAGAACCCCTCCAGGAACGGTGAGGGAAAAAGCCTCTTTACAGACTAAAAGAGAAGATGAAGCATTACATGATACTCAAAATCCACACCTCATTCATTATATATCCTTGAAATGCACCACAGGATCACATGATAACTGGGGCTTTGAGGAACATCGTGACTCTCCAGCCCACCCCAATGACTCATCTCCCTCTGCTGACCCTGGAGCAGTGGGACTCAGAGCCACACAGAACCTATGATCAAGGTCCACCCTGCCAGAAAAATGGGTCTGATTCAGCACAATGTGCCTCTTATGAGGCCTGTCCCCAATTTAAAATTCAGGATAATAAAAACACAAAAGACTTGAGGAACTTTCAAGACTGCCAGAAACAGGAATGAGACTTCCAGCCTACCACAAACTGGGATTTAGTGCAGTCACTGCCCTGGTTTATCCACACTAACCAAAGCCCATGTCACAGCCCCATTTAATAGGCCCCCTTGTACTGCCCAACCTTCCAGAACTGGGGGTACATGAGGTTCCTGACACACAAGATATCCATTGTCAGTCCAGAAAAAGGAGGAAAGGAAGTCCATAAAGAAGGAAAACAACTGAAGGACACTTCAGCTGATCTCCTCTTTGAAAATAAATCAGCGAGAAAAACACTTAAATCATTTCTCCAGTTCACAGCAGAAAGTTCTATCAACCAGGAAAAGGAAAGAAAAGCTTCAAGTGGGGAAAAAGAAATCCTTATCCTTCATGTGCTACAGTGTTCTGTGCATTGTTAGACTAAAGCATCCTTGTTCCTCCTAAAATACAACTGACTTCCACTCAGCTCCTTGTCAGTCTAATCCCATCCCTACACAGCAGCTCTTTCACGTGTTCCCAACCAGAATACTTCAAAGCTGATCACTGCGTGTTCCCACCAGCTGTTAGCTGTGGTTTGGGATGTCCAATTTGGAACAAGCCTACAGCTACTGAGGGTTCTTGTGCACCAGGAAAATAAAGGATCAGACCAAGAGGTTTCTGGTTTCATGGCTGCTATTTGAAGTAATAAAGTCTTCACGTGCAGCTAATTAAAAAAATATTCAAACTGAAATCCTAAACTCCCTTTCAGGGAGTGTTTGATCAGTTTATCTCTTTCATTTCCACCTAATGGCTCCACAATCAAAAGAGAAGTGGAGGGGAACCACAGGGCCCTGCAGACACAGGAGCTGGATGGGTTCTCCTCCTGCATGGAGGAGAATGGCCCACTCCAACCAGAGCCCTGCTTCAAGATTTGTTTCTTCACTACAGCAGGTTGGTAGCAACTCAGACATGAAACCCAGCAAGGCACATTCAGATTTTGACGGTCACTCACAAGTGACCAACCTCACGGTTGGTCTCAGCTATTTTAACCCATCCTTTGGAACTACAAAGCTGATCATCAATTCACAGGGAGTAACACACCAGGCCGCCAATCATTTATAATCACAGTCACCTTTACTCTGCATTAAAGCCACAATTAACAGTTAATGCTTAACTAAGGCTTCACAATTTCTTTAAGCTGCTTTTCTGCATAAAAAACTGTGGGTGCATATTCCCCAGCTCCCCCTTTCCTGCCTCCATCTCTAGAAAGACTGTAGGGAAGCACCAAACACAGCAGGTCAAGTTCCTGTCAAAACACGAGGAAACTGGAAAACTCAGAATTGTGCACTTAAACATTGCTCCTGCCAGTTCAGCCCTCACTGCCTCCATGCCTTGAGGCAGCAGCTCCCAGAGTGCTGCACTGGGATAACCCTCAGTGAGAAGAATACTCCTCAAGGCAAGTATCCAAGAAATCAGGTTGGTGGTGACAGTCCTGGAAAGCTTTCACATCTCAGAAAAGTGACCTCAAAGGATATTCAGAGAAATGAAGCCTCCTCTCTTAGTGGAAACAGAACACCTCCTCTTCAGTACTACTGTTCAGATCTAAATGGGATTCACAACTGAGTATGGAGAATAAATGAAGGGAAGTTGTGACTCAGTAGCCAGAAGGATAAAGCACATCCTATACCACAGCTCCTCGAGAGCCTGGCTGGAAAAGCAGATGTTACATGCACACATCAGCAAAGAGCCAAAACCATGAACAGCAACTGCCTGAGAAGTGCTCTTCACTCAGAGCCTGACCAGCCCCTACAGGCACCGCCACTCTGGAGAACCACCACTGCAACCAGGAGGGAACAATCTCGTGGACTCCGTGAGAGGTTCCTGACAGGCTGCAGTGCTCTGGAGTGCTGAGATGAAATTCCAGCAGCACCAGAGTGCTCTCAGCAGCTGATAACATTATGTGCTGGGCAATCCACCCTGACATCAGGAGAGGATCAGCTATTTACAACATCAGCCTGTCCTGATTTATCTGGGCATGAGGCACTGACATCCCAGCAAGCTTTCTCTGAGCACACGACATGCCTTAGGGGGAAAATTCCCTAATTAGGGACCATTTATACGCTCTCTGTGTAAGTGGGTCTGCAGTCAGCCATGCCCTCCACTTTTCTCTGTAAGTGTTCTTTAGGGATGTCCAGCTGTGAGGGCTTCAAGTGGCCGCTCCAATGGTTGAGGTGGCTGTGGATATATTCTCAGAGCAGGCAGCACACAAGCATAGACATTCACCCTCCCCACATCCAAACTCAGAGCCCCATCACAGATGCCCAAATCCACAGAGGAAAGTGGAAGGAACAGATATGCTGCTCCTCTTTTCTAGAGCCAATCTACATGAACTTCAACTGCCATCTGAAGATCTGCACTTACACACATTTTTTCCCTCAGGAGTCTTTTTTCCAAGTCAGACTTTTTCCAAGTCAAGATCCTCAGCTCTGCAAAAGATCCACAGTGAGTTCCCAGAGCTGCCTGTATACCAGACAGACAACTCTGTGGTAGGAGGAATTCTCTAGAGATCTGTAACAAGTCTCAACTCCAAAGACTCTGGATGCTGATGACATCCACTACCATCCCAAACCTAAAGTGATGGAAGGAAGAGCTGTGAAGTCTACTTACATCTGAGATAAGACAAGGATACAGAAAGCAAAGCAGAACATAAAGCAGAGCTCTTTCCCAAGCACACCTTTAAAATAAAACCCAAACCCTTAAAACAGCACCCAGCCAAAGCAGCAAAACCTCTTTCAGAGAAGCAAGAGGTCTCATAAGAGGAACGATTATGGGAAGGTGAAAGAAGTGATGAACTCTTTAACACACACTTCTGATTCAGGAAGGACTTCACCCAGCAAGTCGGGGCTGAAACTGATCCTTGGAGCAGCTCCCAGTGCTTCAAGTGCTCAGATAACCTTTATGACAATAATGTTCAGCATTCTATGGAATCAACAGCCCCTGATAAAGCAGGGTGGACTGCAGAAGAGGCACATTAAGGTCATGTCTATCCTTACTGGAAATAACTCTTGAGGACTGCAAACCAACTCTCAACAATGCCAAGACACTTCCTGCACCTGAAGCAAAAAGCCTTTCCAAAAGCTCATTCCCTAAATACAGAGCCCTTGTGGGGATTTCCTGGTGCAGACAGCCAAAAACATCATCTGTTTGCAAAGTGCTGCTGCCACTGTGTCAGGCACAGCCACTAGTGCCCAGGTGCTGTTCCAGCAGGGATGCAGCCCCCAGTTCCATCAGGCACTCTGTGCTGCTGATAATGGAAAAGACATTCCAATATGGAGCAGCTGAAGGAGCCGGGAAAGGGGCTCAGCCTGGAGAAAAGGAGGCTCAGGAGGGACCTTCTCCCCACAGCTGCCTAACAGGAGGGAGCAGCCAGGTGGGGGTCGGGCTCTGCCCCTAGGGAACAAGGGACAGGACAAGAAGAAAGAGCCTCAAGTTGTGCCAGTGGAGGTTTAGCTCAGATATTCTGGCAATTTTTTTCACAGGATAGTTTGTCAGGCACTGACACAGACTGCCTAGGGCAGTTGTAGAGTCTCCATCCCTGGAGGGGTTTAAGAGGTGTGGATGTGACACCTGGGGACACAGGTTAGTGGTAGCCTTGGCAGTGCCTGGGGACAGATGGACTCTCTGATCTTGGAGGGCTTTTCCAGCCTTAACAACTCTGTGATTCAGTGATTCCATACACAAGTGAACAAGGGTGAACGAGGCTTGGGAGCTCACAAGCAGATGAGTGTTTCTCAAAACCACAATGAACACTTTTAAGAGCCCTCAGCACTAATTTCATTAACCTCAGCTGTCCCTGTATCATCACAGCTACTGCAATGCCAATTAGAGCATTTAAAACTGCTCAAGTTTGTCAGTGTTTCACTGCTCACTAGAGCAAAGAGGTCTCAGGACTAGCAACAACACTCTCATAATGAGGAGAGCACTTCCCCTGAAGGGTATCAGGACAGTAATAAGCATCCATGATCATTTAAAATCCCTGGATTAAAGATTAAGAAAAACAGATAGGATAAAGACATCACTTTTGTTAGTTCAAAGGGAAAGTCTGGAACCTCCAAAGCAGCAGGACTGGTGCCCAGACAGGGCACAACTTGAGGGGGGAGAAAGGAGGCCTGAAAAATAGTAACTCGGAGAAAAACTTAGGATAATCATGTGCCTCCTTGCTGCTGGAAGTGAGGGATAGTGACTCTGACTGCTCAGCAAAGCTAAAAGTTCATGAAGAAATTCTCATCTTATACATAGCCAATTCTCTTTAAACTCCACCTGCACGATAACCAGCTGTTATCATGGGAATGAAAAGAGCCCAGCACCTTCTTCATGTTCTACTGATTTGTAATACCAGAATATTTGATATTACAGCTTCTGGCAAAGGCTCTGAAAAGTAAAACCTCACACAGGGATATCCTTTGAGGTCTCAGCCTGGCCTTCCCAGAACCAGTGCCAGGTGACCTTTAGCAGGCAGAATCTGGAGAAGAACAGAATCACAGAAGGTTGGATAAACCCTCTAAGATCAAGTCCAACCATCAATCCAGCACCACCACATTCACCACTAAACTATGTCCACATCCACGCATTTTTTGAACGTTTACAGGAAGGGTGACTCCACTACTGCTCTGGGCAGTCTATTCCAATGCTTTACAACCCTTTCCATGAAAATTTCCCAAATATCCAATCTAAACTTGGTACAACTTGAGGCTGTTTCCCCTGGCCCTGTCACTTGTCACCTGAGAGCAGAGTCCACCTCACCTGGCTCCAACCTCCTGTCAGCAAAGTTTCCTTCCAGCACTGCAGCCAGGAATCTGCTCCTACCTCACCTGGGAGCTTTGTGTTGGAGTGCAAAGGGAAATTACAGGCTTTAGGCACTTCCTAAATCAGAGAGAACAGCTGAGGGCCCATCCTTGGATGAGGCCAGAGGACTAATACTTCACCAAAGCCTTGAAGGACAGGCACAGTGGAACACTGGGATATTGCAGAGGTCTCTGTCCTTCCCATTTCACATCATCTTGTGGCTTCTAAGTCCTGGCCAGACCTCCCAGTCTGGGCAAAGCCAGCCCTAGTGCATCCAGACCCATGTCCAGTACGTCCACTGGGAAAACATATCAGGGATTCCTAAAGCCAGGCAGTAATTTCTTCAGTGTCCAGAAGAGATCAAAGCCCAGGATCCTTCCAGAGAGGTATTACAGGTACTACTGCAGGCAGAAACTGCAGAAATCCTCAGAAAAAAAGTGCAAGATGCTAGAAGAGGAGAGAGCTGGAGGGAAAACAAAACCCCCAATTCAACAACCTCATTAAAGCTTTTCTCCTTCCTCTCCTTAACAAGGAGAATGCTTAATTAAGTCCTCCTTCAAGCCTTCCCCCTCACCCAGCAAGGCTCAGCAGAAAGCAGAGATTTAACAATTTCCTCTGCAGCACAGGACACCTCAGTGGCACAGGAATTTGCATATTCTAAAGGAGCAGTGAATCTCTGGTTCTTCGTTGCTCAGCCACAGTAGGGAGGGACAAAATCAGCAGGAGGTACATTTCAGATATGCTCAGGAATAAGGGAGAGCAGGAGGGAAAGGAGCAAGTTGCTGTTTATTCCAAGTCAGGAGCTTGATTGTGTTATGCACAGACTTCTCAGTTTATTTGCAAGTCTCTTGCAGCTTACTAGGTCAGTTCAACTGGCAACTGCTGCTGATTTTTAGCCCAATAGTCACTTCTACCTGGTGAAACTGCCTCAGTTCTGCAGCCAATTCTCACCCATTAATGCCTCCAGAACTGGTAGAACTTGCTATTCATGGCAATCACCAGTTTGACCTCAAAGTTACTGTTTCCTGTCATAATTTCAGCCTTGTTTTCACTGGAACATCTCCCTGTGTGTTCCCAACTCCTGGGACCACTTCTCCTGTGTACTGAGCTGAGATACATATCAGAGACAAGCTTTCAACTCTGGCTCACTTATAATCAAAATAAGAGCTGAGAGACATCCTCCTGGGACAGAACTATCATCAAGGACCCTCTACTAGAATGCAGACATTCTGAGGGAAGTTGTCCCCACTTGTCATGATTTAGTTCTCTTATGAAGGACGACAGCAACACAACAATGGGAAATTTATTTTTTTTTTCTGATGGGTCTTTCGATCAAAACAGAACAAAAAGCTCCAAAATACCAGAGGCCTCAGCCCACCGTTCTGTAGTTTAGGGGACACCAAAGAGGACTTCCAGCTCTGCACATCCCAGGAAACTAGGCTCTACATACCTGCACCACACAAAGTGAACAGAGACCGGTAAATAAACCAAACCCTGAGAGGGGCCAGCTTAAGACCCAAGGGATTTACAAGGAACTGCTGTAGGATGGATTTAAAAAGGAGTTTATCTACGTGCTTCTATGTCTCCCTCTGAGTACTTCTGAATTCCCCCCAAGAAGCACCACAAGCAGTCTTGCATTTCACCAAAGGGAAGATCTATTCTGACCTGAAATTCCATTGAAAAGGTAGGAAATGTGTTCTGAGCAAGATGTTTGTGGCAATTAGAAGAACTGGGCTCTACAGCTACCAGGGGATACAGAAATCATGGAATGGTTTGGGTTGGAAAGGACCTTAAACCCATCAGTTTCACTCCCTGCCATAGACAGGGGCACCTTCCACTAGACCAGGGTGCTCAAAGCCACATCCAGCCTGGCCTTGAACACTTCCAGAGATGGAGCAGCACCAGTTTCTCTGGGCAATGTGTGCCATGCCATCACTACCCTCACATAAAAGAATTTCTTCCCTACATCCAATCTAAATCTTCTATCTTTTAGCTTAAAGCCATTTGCCCTTGTCTTATCACTGCAAAATCCCTTGCAAAAATACCAGGCAAAAGGAAGACGTTCAGGTGTACCCAGGTTTGAGTGTAATTATACAAAACAGCCCTGGATTATTCAGTACAGAGAAATTAACTTTTTTCCTGGAACACAGCAGAGTTCACCAAAGGAACAGCAGTCCCACCTGGGGAAGAGCTTTGAAGCAAGGGATGGATGCAGCAATGTTCAGGAGGGAAGAGATGCCACAGCTACAGCTTTGAGCCATTCAGGAGCTGGACCACAGGTCAGCTCAGTGCTCCACAAGCACCTGTCAGCTGGGATATATGGAGGTTTTCTGTAACTTTTGTGATTCCACTGGTTCATTAACCATGGACTACAGACAGCATTCCCAGCCCATCTCAATCAGTGTCTAGAGAATGGATGAAGCTGGCCTGCCAAGCTGCCCCAGTACAGCCTGTGCCCTAAACTTAACTGGTACAAAGCTGTTGGAAAACACTAAAGAATGTTCTGCCTCAGCTCTGACCAAATCCCAGTGTCTTTGACAGGGAGCAGGAACTCCTGCTGGAACTGCTTGCTCCTCTCTGAAAGTATAATGAAGTTCTAAAGCAGCAGCCCAACCTCTACCTTGCACAGGGCCCTGCAGGAACCTCTTCCAGCAAAGGACTTATTTTGCCGTGAATGAACAGTAGATTTTTGTTTGGGTCTCAATGATTTATGTTCATCTGGGAGACTTAGTTTCCTTTTAATACTGCAACAAAAATCAACTTCAAGGAAGTTTGGAAATATTTTGACTGACAGCCATCCATCATCTGTGTAAGGTGGGAGAACTCCACACACAGGAGTCAGTGGATAAACTGGCTGATAAGCAGTTCAGCCCAGCCCTTAAGCTTGCCTACAGGAGAAATTTTACCCTTTCCCTTTGTACTTCTCAGTCTCCTCTAACCAAAATCACTGGTTTACTTACACCAGATGTGTGGAAATCAGCATCAAACAAGACACTGCTTGGGAAACAAGAAGCCTTCTCAGGGGGGGAACCTGTCTGGTGCCCCAGCATATGACCACAGTCACCCTGACTCCCACCACAAACCAGGCCTAGCTGATCCCAGAGCTGCACAAGAGCTTCTCAGGTCAGACACCACCAGGGATGGGACTCAAGGTTCTTACAGGCTTTCAAACTGCAACTTCCTGAAATGCAGCAAGTGGAAAATCAGACCCTCTTGCCAAGTCTAGAGCCACAGACTTTCTGCACAAGACTTCATCAGTCTTACATCCCCTTTCAGAGTTCCTTTCCTGGGGGCAGGCACCTGCTGACTTAGTAAGTCCCATCCCAAACCCCAGGGCAGGATGACTTGTGTTCTGAGGCCACATGCCCAACTTGGACCAGAGCACAAGTGCAGCAGGAAGGGTAAAGGCTCTGCAAGGAGGCATGTCCAGCCAGGAGAAGGTTGTGTTCCTTTAGGAGCAGTGTTAAATCCAACTTCTTCCTCAAGCACTGCCTTAGCTTCCTCACAAGCACAAAGAGACAACCTTAAACAGCAGAGCTGATGGAAAAGCTGCCAATATTAATTTTCAGCTAGCAAGGTACTGCCTGTATTGCAGGAGAGACAACAGCAGCAAACTGATGGCCCTGAGCTGGGGATGGTTCATGACAGAAGGATGTTGTCATTTTCCAGAAGTCTTTCCCTAGGGTTTCCCCAAAGCAAGAGACAAGAAAAGACTTCCACTCCTGCTTGCATCCCCCGGAAGATTTTGAGAAAAAAAAGAATCATCAAAGAGCCTTTGTGCATTTATAAACCTGTCAATTTTGCTAGAAGATTTAAGGCTTTAAAGAGTCCAAAACATCTACTTGAATTTTTCTATCCAAACAGACTTCTTTTAATACTTAAAAAAAGCCCAGAAATAAAATATTTAGATTTTTTCTGAAGTGAGGCATTCCAACAGCTCCAGACAGAAGTGCTGGATGGGAGGAGGAAATCTAGTTCTTAAGTTTAACAGGAGCTTTCTTTTTCCCCCTTTCTTTTAATTGGCAGAAAAACAAGACTGCAGAGCTATTTCAGCCCCTGGCTCTGGCCAGGAATAGCTGGGATGAGCAGCACAGGAAACAACAAGCCAAACTTACTCAAGTGCTGGCAGTTCCAGGTCCCTGTCCCACACGTGCTTCGCCTCACAGGAAGGATTCTCCAAGGTGACAATGTAGCAGTATTCCACCCCACTATCCTGCCCTTCCTCTCCATACACTCCCAACACTTTCTATTTTGCCTCCAAAAGCCTCCCCTGCAGAAGAGAAGCAGGTTCCCCACCTGAGAAGACACCACAGGTATAACAGGTCTGGGAGAGCTCAGCCTTTTTCAAAACTTGGTTACCTTGATTTCTTCTCAGCCATAAGAATTGAGAGGGTCAAACATCTGGCAGCACATTTCTTTCTCCATTTCCATGTACTCCTTGTAATATCTGCAAAGTAGACCACAGGATAGCATCAGAGACTGGAGACTGACTGTGCCACCCTCAGTGTCACAACCAAAAAAGAATGTTATTTTTGGGATATAAATAAACATAATGGAAGAGTGTGCTGGCAGCAGTGACACAGCTCCTCCAAGCCCTTCTTTTTGCAATGTCAGGGAAAGAGAGCTGGAAATGTCATGCCTCATCCTCAGACCTTGGGTCTCTGCTCAGCTCAGGACTAATTAGATCATTTGCCTTCTGTGAGACAGGTGCTTTCTACACTAGTTTTGGTGCAGAGGAACCCCACCTGTGTGCTGTGGGATACTTTTGTGTGTCCTTATGCAAGTTCTTTTAGCACCCAGGAGACATTGTTCAACTGCCATACAGCAGGATATCTACCATAGATATAGGATCTGGATGGGCAGGAGACAGCACGAATTTGTGTCTGGACCAAGTGGATGACAAGGCAGATGTTTCCTCCTCTGTTCTCTCTTCCTTGCCAGTGTCACAGGATGGCAAAAGCTTTGCAGTCTGCTCCATTTTAACTTCTCCAAGCACAGCATCCTCATCTGCCTGTACTCTCACTCCAGTGGTAAGGAATCCCTGAGCTGCAGGGTGACTCAGTTTGGGAGCACTGTCCCAGGGATCAGTGGCTGCCCACGAGTTCGGCTTTCCTGCATCTGCTGCCATATAAGGCCAAAAGCAAAGGGTTTTGTGCAACACACTAGAACCAGCCCCAGTGAGAGGCTGGCTCAGGCTCTCTCAGCCCCAGCCCTCAGCACCCTTGGGGCTCAGAACCTCAGAGGGTATGAAATCCTGCCTCAGCAAATCTCTCCTAGTAAATCTCACACAGAAGTTGCTGACCAAGGATGCCCACCTGTAGGTGGCACATTCCGAAACCTATGACAGCAGGAAATCCAAGAGTCCCTTGTTTGGAGGAACAGATTAATGCCAGACATTGGAAGAATCCCAAATCCTTCTGGTTTTGATGCACTGCAAGCCTTCCAATAGAATTCCAAGGTCCAGCAGCAGAATTTGCACCAAATCCACCACAGCTGGTACGAGACACATTCTACATACATCTCACCCTGGATTCTTCCTGTTGTTCTCCAGGAGATTTTGCCAAGAACCTGTTACAGCCAGTAAACAGACGCATTCCAAAGCTTTGTTTTAGACAGCAAAACAGAGCTTGCTGATTACCACACAACACTGCTTTTAACAAAGTATAAATGTACTCAGTAAGGAAGTGAAAAGCCACTAAGAAGAAGATTTTAATAATATTCCATTTCTGAAGCATTTTTCAGATCACACTATGAGTTCTCAGGCAAGGGCAGACTGGCAACATTACATATCTACCCAGAGGTAAGGTCTCATTAAAAACACCCAGTAGCACTTGCTTCATCTGTTTCACGCTAATTCCACTCTTTGTCACAAGCAAAAGACCTCTCCTGCAGTGCTGCCTCCAGCTCTGTGATCTAACATCAGAAAGACATAGAGCTGCTGGAGTGAGTCCAGATGACGTCATGGAGATGCTCCAAAGGCTGGAGCCCCTCTGCTCTGGAGCCAGGCTGGGAGAGCAAGGGTGCTCACCTGGAGAGAACTCCAGGAATACCTCAGAGCCCCTTCCTCTGCCTAAAGGGGCTCCAGGAGAGCTGGAGAATGGGCTTTGAACAAGGACAAGAGGGAATGGCTTCCTGCTGCCAGAGGGCAGGGCTAGATGGGATATTGGGAAGAAATTCTTCCCTGTGAGAGTGGTAAGGCCCTGGCACAGGTTGGCCAGAGAAGCTGTGGCTGCCCCATCCCTGAAGTGTTAAAGGCCAGGTTGGACAGGGCTTGGAGCATCCTGGTGTGGTGAAAAGAGTCTTTGCTCATGGCAGTGGAATGAGCTTTAAGGTCCCTTCCACCCCAAATCATTCCATGGTTAAAAGCAAAAATACACCAGTTTTAAAAGGCAGTGAAGCAGGAACTCCAAGACAAGAGTGGTTTAATGTGCACTCAATTCTGACACACGCACACTCACTGCTGCTCTCTACAGAGCTGGAGCTGACAAAGGCAGAAATGCCTTGTTGCTTCTCGGCCACACCCCCTCAACATAATTAAAAAAATTTCTCTTTTATCTACCAACATATTTCAAATCTAAGTGAATACATGAGGCTTCTAGAATCATGCCTTCTAGCACTGTACATGTACCAGCCCCCAAAAGCAGGCAGACAGATCTAGTTTAGAACGCCCCACCCTCAGTGGACAATTTTGTAGCTCCATATCCAGTGGGAGATCAGGATGAATACAAGAGATTCATCTAAAATTTTTAGATCAGAAGCTAATATTGTCTTCAAGCTCTTTGTACTTCAGAAGTAACAGAACAAATTTGAAGACTTGATGTTATGATAGACTATTAAAGACAACATGGATACACAGGACAGAACAGCCCTCCACCAACATATCCCCTGGCAGAAGGCACTCAACCCACCAGACTGGCTTTTCCAGCAGCACCAACCACTCTTTTTAGGTGTTACTGCTGCCTTTCTGCAAGTGCCTGGCAGTGACATACAGAAGAGGGTTCATACTCAAGGGCTGCTTTGTGAGCTCCAGAGCTGAGGACAGCATCACTCCTGCTTCAGTAAACAGTGCCAGGAGAACAGCACATGCTTTTGGGAAAAAGCTAATGCTTCTGGCAGTTTCAAAGGAAGAGCATCATGAGCATAATGAGACAAGCATTAGTCATGTTTTGGTGGGGCTGGGGCCTAACTAAAGCTGGCAGGACAGTCCTGTACTCAGCCTATGGGCAAAAGGAGAGTTTGTCTTCAGGGCTGTTCATTTATTATCTCCAAGATGGCAAGAAATTCACTTGTAATGAATATTAGTATTGTGCATTGAAGCACTTGCAGTGCAGAAAAGCTGCTGAAATTAATCAACACATCTTAAAGGGAATGAAAATCATACTTATTGAGAACATTAACAGCTGGAGCGTCAGCCAACTGTAATTCACTGGATTTGAGGCATTTTAGTAGCCCCCACATCCCCCTCCTCACAAGCCAGGTAACACACATCCCACCGAAGAAATATATGGAAAGGGTGGGTGCTCCCAGCTCCTCACTTGCAGCTTCTGGGCCTGAAAAATGTTTCAAGCTGTTTTCTCCACATGCGTTTTCCCAAGTCACTTATTAACCTGATAGTTTGGGGTTTTTTTAACATTTTAAATATTTCAGAATGGGTATTACAGCCTGTTCAAACACTCTCTCTTCCCCAGGTATGGAAGGGAGGGCTCTCACCTTGCCAACTTCTTCAGCTCATTGTTGATATCACGGTTGAAGGGCTGGATGCACTGAGCTCTGGCCAGGAAATCCCGGGATTTGCTGTACTCCCTCATGTAGAGACAAGCCTGTAATGGAAAGATGGTAGACGCATCAAAAGATAAATACAGACCCACTACCCTTCTTCAGGCCTCGTGCAAAAACAAACATTCCTGAGACAGAGAAAAGTAACTCAGGAACACCCCAGGAAAAGCTCTGTGTGACACATTTCCAGAGATCCAGATTTTCCAAAATGGCAGACGCAGACAAACCACCCTGACTGCTGCAGCAGCCCAGAATTCAGAGATTCTCCTCAGTTCATTCTGGGCTCCCTCCACAGCCAGGTTGGGATGTTCCATGACGATTTATTTGCCCACCTGGCCACATCTGAACAGTGCTTTGGCATTTCCTTGGTCCATCTCTAAGGCTAACTCCCCGTATTTCAAAGCTCGGTCAGCACGTTCCAGTTTCAGGTAAGTGAGTGAGAGATTCAGGAACAGCAGCAGTTTGGAAGCGTTGATCTGGCTCTGCTCTGCCTTACTGGAAGAGCTGTGATCCAGGATGGAGAGCGCCTGAGCAGAGAGGAAAAACCAGCCAGTGCATAACAAATCCATCATGGAAAGTGAGAAATCCATCTCATCCAACAGCTACATCCGTGTTTCTGTTCACCTAGTTCACTTAAAAGTAATAACAATCAAAACTCTAAAAACAGGGCATGGCATTCTCAGCATGACTAGTCATGCTGACCATATGACCACAGGTTTAGGAACTTACTATGGAAAGCAGCAGAATAAAAATGGGATCCAGGACTAAGATTTCAAGGATAAATATGGAAATCTTTCAGGGAAGAAGGCAAGTCAAATTACTTTTGTTTACCAAGCAAAAGCAACTTTGAAACATCTCTGCCTCTGAAAAAGTAGCAAATGCCTTCCAGTTTGAGAATAACTGAGCCTTTACCCCACCTGGAAAGGGAGCTGAAGAAGCTCAGCCCGGGATAAAGGAGCAGGGGGTACCTTTTCGCTCTCTACAATTCCTGGACAGGAAGGTGCAGCCAGATGGGGGTCAGGCTCTGCTCCCAGGTAGATGGACAAGACAAACAGCCTCAAGCTGCAGCACAGGAGGTTCAGGTTGGATATTGGGGAAAATTTCTCACTGAAAGTGCTGTCCAGCCCTAGCACAGGCTGTTCAGGGCAGTGGTGGAGTCCCCATCCCTGGAGGGGTTTAACAGCCCTGGAGATGTGGCACTTGGGGACATGGGTTAGTGGTGGCCTTGGCAGTGCTGGGGAACAGTTTGACTTGGTGGTCTCAGAGAGCTTTTCCAACCAAAATGATTCTTCATTTACCACTGCTGCTCACACAAAACCAGATGTGCAAGCCCTATTCTGAAGTAACAAACTATGCCTGGAAAATACCACAAAGTTATTTGATCTCTAACCTGAACCTTGTTGTGGTGAGCTAAAAATAATCCCTTCTTTCACAGCTTTCTCAAAGCACACCCCACATTTTCCTGGTGCCGTACCCTCTTGTATCTGTCCTTGGCAATCTTGAAGCACTGCTTATAGAAGAAGTAGTTGCCAAATTCTCTCTCTGTGGCTGCCACTTTCAACACCTTCTCTAGAGGAAGTCCATCCCGCTGTTCCTGTGTGAAGAAATATCTGAATTTCAGCTCAAACTAAAGAAAACAGGCAGAGAACTCAGACAGGACAGTCCTACATAGCCCCCTCCTATTCACAGAGCAGAAGCCAGGTCCTTACCAAGGCCAGGCCACCACCATGTGGCATCTCTCCAGCCAGGCTGAACATTCCAGTGTTCTTGCGCTGATTATTCCTAGTGAAGAGGTCATGAAGCCCAAAGGGGGACTGAAAAAAGCAGGAACCTGTCCAACTCTTTCAGCACACAGCTGAGTTAACACAAATGCAGTCACTGGCACAAAGCTGCTTGGAAGGCTCCGTTGCTCTCATTGCTCTCGGGCCAGCTCTGGGACAGCCTGACACTACCAAAGACACCAACCAGCAAAACAAAATCCCCAGCAATCATTAAAAAATGATAAAAATGGAGAGACAGGTTTTCTTCCGAGTCTGTAAGTTGGAACCAGCTCATAGAGAGGTCAGTCAGCCAAAATGGGTGGGCAAGGAGGGAGCGCAACAAGTGTGGTTTGCTCACAGGGCTCTGGGGGAAAATTTGCCTGTGCAGAGGCTGGAGGGCCTCCCCCATCAGCTTCTGCCTCCACTCACTGACCCACAACCACAGCCCAAAGCCCTTGACATGAAAGGGTGAATTAACAATAGCACCACAACTCACCAGGGAGGAAAAAACAGGGAAATACACGTGGGAGAGGAGTCAAGAGGCAGAGACAAAGGGTGGGGGGGGTGGTGGGACACTGGGACACTGCAGACTGAAGAGGATAGTTACAGACAGCTCCTTGCTCTTCCTTAAAGAAATTCCTGGAAATTGGTGCCCTCTAGTGCAACCATGAGGTTTCTGGTAAAACTAAAAATAAATGGAAGCCATTCCGCTGACTCCATCCAGCACAGAGGAGCAAACAAAGGCAGATCCCGCCTTCTCCCTCCGCATGGGAGGGCAGACAGAGTGAGACAAGGAGGGACACAAAGGGCAGGCATGTGGATCAGAGCAGAGCTGGGAGCCCAGGGACTGGATACTTGCACCAGCATTCACCTGAACACATGTAACACACAAGCCACAGCAACTGTGAGGCAGGACAATGATGGTTCACCCTCCAGATTTTGGTCTCAAGCCGTATTAAGGGAACTCACATAAGTCAACTCAAAGAATGCGTCGCACTCCTCGGAGTCTATGAAGTCCAGCACCTCCACCTTGAAGAGGACCGTGGTATTTGGGGGGATGGAGGGAGGACAGCCCCGCTGGCCGTAGGCATATTCTGGAGTGAGGACGAACAGCGCAGCCTCTCCTTTGGTCATAGACAGCAGCGCGATCTCCAGCCCCCACAGCGTGATGTCTGTCACAATGAGGGGTGGGACAGGTGAGGTTCACGAACACCAACACCCTCACACACCAAACAATGATTTCTCCTTAAGTCTGAAGGAAAAAATCCCTGTGAGCTCCTGTCTCAGCAACTACAACAGCCAGTTGCTCCAGAAAGGATTATCAGGGCAGCCGACCATGGGACTGAGCACATGGTATTGCAAATCCAGAGCGGGATGAGTTGGAAGGGGCTTTAGAGATCATCCAGTCCAAGCCCTGCCATGGGCAGGGCCATCTTCCACTGGACCAGCATGCTCCAAGACCTGTCCAGCCTGGAAAACATCATCTCCTCTCAAGAGATTTAAAGCTACCTGAGGGCAGGTGGGAAACACCTCCCTATCACTCCCAGGCAGAGGGTAAGTGGGTCCAGATTCCATCTCCCATGTGTACCAGGAAGATTTTGTACTCCACGAACAAGTGCTAAAGGTTTCAAACAACCTAAAGACACCAAACAGCATTTAAACTGAAATGCCTTAATACAACCCCAGGTCCTAAAATCCCTTAATACAATCCCAAGCCCCAGGACAAAGTTTGTGGCTCAAACCTACCTTTTCCAAGTTTCATCAGCCTTGGATACTTGCTGCTCCCGTTTGAACAGAAGAGCTTATTCCAATTTCCCAGGTACCCGGAGTACTTCACTGTAAGCCCAAAGCAAGGAGTGGGGAGAAGGGAAAAGCAAGAGTTTGATTTCATATCCTGTAATGGCAACATCAGGAGCACACCAGGAGTTGTAACCAACCAGTTATCCTGCTTCTCTTTTTCCGTTCAACTATAGAACAGCAGAGGCAGCACAAACCCTTCTGTTTAACACCAAAAACCTGGTCACATCCAAGCAGCCAAGTGCTGTGTGCTTTAGCATCATTCCCAGACAAAGCAGCTGCTTCACAGTTCTGAGCTATTTAAGAGATGCGATTTCCCGCTTTTAAGAATTGGAAACTTCAGCTGAGCAAATTAACATGCCCCAGTTATATGCAGAAATATTTAAAAAGAATTCCCTAACCAAAGCTGGAGCTCTGGAAAGAGGAATAAGGGGGAAAATGTACCCCCACCCCAAGCTCTGTATCTGTAACTTCAGTAGTATCTCAGAAAATACACTGTAATGGGCCTCTCTTGACACAGCACCCGGACCCTGCACTTAAGGAACCACTTCCAGCTTCAAACTTCTCTGTGAGCACAGGTGGGCCCTAGAAATCCTTCTTTCCTCAAAGTCAAGATGCCTTTTCTTTTAATGTGTCAGCCACAATAAGTTAAACAGGGTATCCCAAGTGTTAAAATACTGATATAAGGAAAGGAGACAGTCTCCGAAACAGAGACACACCATGGTATAAAATCAGCACTTTTAAGTCCTTGTTGTGGTCTTTGCCAGCCACCAGCAACTCAACATCAGAGTTTTGGGGGATCTTTCCCAAAAGGCTCTGCCCTGTTTCTCTCAGCACCTGCTTCAGGTCCAGCTACACAGACCAAACTTCACACCGAGACACAGGTTACAGAGACAAGCACCAGACCCTCACGTCCAAGGACTTTTGCTTTCTTAGTCCTGCTGAACACAGGCTAAACTAAACAATTCCTATTTAAAAGCTGCTCAGGAGGTGGTTACTGGTGCCTGAACTGCCTGTGAATTCAGGCACAACATTACTGCAGAGTACCCTGACCGCCCCCACAGGCAGCCAGGCTGAGCTCAGGCAGTCTCACTCCAGGACACCAGCCCTGGCGAGACTGCAGGAATCGTGGAATGCTTTAGGTTGGAAAGGACCTTGAAGATCATTCAGTCCAACCCCCTGCCCATGAGCAGGGACACCTTCCACTAGAGCAGGTTGCTCCAGCCTGGGCTTGAACATTTCCAGGAACGGGGCAACCACAGTTTCCTTGGGCAACTGTGCCAGAGAACTGGGACATCCTTAACAGAGGTGCCCGGCCCTGGCCACGGGATCTCCCAGGGCCCACAGGAGGCTTCAGAGGCCCCAGACACGGCTCTACCTGCCACGGAGGCGGATGGGGGCACAGGCTGCCCGACGCCGGGGCGCAGCTGCTTCTTGCGCACCCCTCCATCGCCGGTCAGGTCCTGCAGGGGTTGGAGAGACTCCGAGGCCAGAGAAAAAGAGGGTGTAGAGGCCAGGGTCGGTGCTGGGGTCGGGGTCAGTGCCAGAGCCCAAGTCGGAGTCGAAGCCAGATCCGGGTCCCGACACCCGGCCCCGAGACCCTCCTCGCCGGCGCCACCCGCCATCCTGGCTGCGCCGCCGGCCATCACGGCTGCGCCGCGCCTCACGCGCTCCGCAAAGCACAACCCGGCGCCTCCAGCCAATCACGCTCCGAGCAGCAACTCGGTCCCAACGCGCAGCTTTAGAGCCACGCGGAAGTGGCCACGCCCCTGCGCGGCTCTGGACCAATGGAAGGCGGAACGTCACCGGGCGCTGCGGTGCACGCTGGGGGATGTAGTCCGCGGCGTGCACTGCCTTCTCACCTTCGTTTGAACAAAAAACCTAACCCAAACCAACCCAAAATTAAAAAACCAAAACCAAACCCCACAGAAACAACATCAAAAAACCCAACCAAACTACAACAAAAACCACACAACTACAAAAAAAAAAAAAAAAAAAAAAAAAAACCAAAAAAACCAAAAATAACCAAAACCCAAACCAAAGAAAAAAAAAAAACAAAAAAAACCCCACCACGGCACAACACATACGAAAA